>JAHRHZ010000026.1:32391426-32454004 GCA_024137785.1 Ginglymostoma cirratum
TAATCATGGCTGATGGGCATTTCAACTCCACTTACCCGCACTCTCCCCGTAGCCCTTGATTCCTTGCGAGATCAAGAATTTATCGATCTCTGCCTTGAAGACATTCAACGTCCCGGCCTCCACTGTGCTCCGTGGCAATGAATTCCACAGGCCCACCACTCTCTGGCTGAAGAAATGTCTCCTCATTTCCGTTCTAAATTGACCCCCTCTAATTCTAAGGCTGAGCCCACGGGTCCTAGTATCCCCACCTAACAGAAACAACTTCCCAGCGTCCAACCTTTCTCAGCCATGCATTATCTTATAAGTTTCCATTAGATTTCCCCTCAACCTTCTAAACTCTAATGAATACAATCCCAGGATTCTCAGCCGTTCATCGTATGTTAGGCCTACCATTCCAGGGATCATCCGTGGGAATCTCCGCTGGACACGGTCCAGTGCCAGTATGTCCTTCCTGAGGTGTAGGGCCCAAAATTGGACACAGTATTCTAAATGGGGCCTAACTAGACCTTTATAAAGTCTCAGAAGCACATCACTGCTTTTATATTCCAACCCTCTTGAGATAAATGACAACATTCCATTCGCTTTCTTAATCATGGACTCAACCTGCAAGTTAACCTTTAGAGAATCCTATGCTAGCACTCCCAGATCCCTTTTTACTTCGGCTTTATGAATTTAAAGGTTTAAGGTTTAACCACAAATACTTAAGTCTTTACTTCCACTACCACCTTCCTCACCACAACACCCCCACCCCACCAAAAGGCCCTTTCACTTGAGGAATTAGTCTCCACAACTTCCCAGCTCATATTGATCAGATATTCATGCTCAATTACTGATGTCTGAGAAGAGGAGGAGTGTGATGGCAGCTTCATTGCAGGCAAGAACAGTTTTGCAAATCTATCAGAAAGTGGAAGTGCATGATCATTTTTGATTGTAACTGATGTCCCTGTGCACCTTTATGATCTGAAGGCTGGGTGGCAAATTAGTTTTCTTGCCTAAATATTTGTAAACCTTCTTTCTCAAAAGATTATCCTCATTCTGCAGAAAAGCTGTAAGGATGAAACAGGAAACTATAGATTGGTGAGTCTTACATCAATACTGTTGGAGAGGCTTCTGAAGGACAGCATTTACATGAATTTGGAAATAGCAAGGACTAACTACAGATAGTCAAAATAGGTTTGTGTATGGGAAATTGAGTGATTGAGTTTTTTTGAAGAGGTGACAAAGAAGATCAATGAAGGCAGAGTAGTGAATGTTGTCGATATGGACTTCAGCAAAGCATTCAAAAATGTGGTTTGGATCACACATTGGATCCAGAGGGAGCTAGTCAATTGGATACTAAACTAGCTTAAAGGTAGGAGAGGGAGGGTTGTGGTGGGAGGTTACTTTTCAGACTGGAGACCAATGACCAGTGGTGTGCCACAAGGATCAGCACTGGGTCCACTGTTGTTCATCATTTATATAAATGACTTAGATGTGAATATAGGTGGTATGGTTAATGAGTTTTCAGATGACACTAAAACAGGTGGTATAGTGGACAGTGAAGAAGATTATTTCAGAGTACTATGGGTCCTTGATCAGATGGGCCAATGGGCCAAGGAGTTGCAGATGGAGTTTAATTTAGATAAATGTGAGATGTTGCACCTTACTTTGGCAAACCAGGGCAGGGCTTGTACAATTAATTGTCGGACCTTGGGGAGTGTAGCCGAACAAAGAAACGTGAGGGTGCAGGTGCATAGCTCATTGACAGTGGAGTCACAGGTAGATAAGGTGGTGAAGAAGATGTTTGGCATGCATGCCTACATTTGTTATAACAGTGAGTATAGGAATTGAGATGTCATATTATGGCTGTACAGGACATTGGTGAGGCCACATTTAGAATATTGCGTACAATTCTGGTTGCCTCTCGATAGGAAAGATAATGTTAAACTTGAGAGGGTGCAGAAAAGATTTACAGGATGTTACTGGGACTAGAGGGCTTGAACTATAGGGAGAGGCTGAATAGGCCGGGGCTTTTCTTCCCCTAGACCGTAGGAAGCGGAGGGGTGACCTCATAGAGGGGCATGAATAGGATGAATTCCCCAGGGTAAGGGAATCGAAAACTAGAGGACAAAGGTTTAAGGTGAGATGAGAAAGATTTAAAAAGGACCTGAAGAGTAGCTTTTCCATGTAGAGGGTGGTGTGCATATGAAATGAGCTGCCAGAGGAAGTGGTGGAGGCTGGTACAATTACAACATTTAAAAGGCATCTGGAGGAGTATATGAATAGGAAGGGTTGAGAGGGATATGGGCCAAATGCTGGAAAATGGGACTAGATCAGATTGGGATATCTGATTGGCACAGATGAGTTGGTCCGAAAGGTCTGTTTCCATGCTATATGATTCCATGATTCTACGACTCATTATCGAGGGCTTGCTTTTCCTTGATAGTCCTCTGCAAACTTTTCTTTTTCTCTCTCTCAAGCTTTTCTTTTTAAAAAAAAAGTAACATTCTTATTAATTGTGGTAGCAAGTGTTCTTTCGCTAATGATTCACCATGATCTTGGAGTTCTGAATATTTCCATAAAAGAGAGGCTTTTTTCATCCATCAACATCTTTCTTGTTTCTATCAACTGTGAGAAAATGCTGACTGTATCTGTATAGGACATTTGGTACTTAATCAGCCTTCAAGTCTTGATTTTGACGTGCGACTGCTAAATGCCAGACATCTATGTCAGCAGTATCTATGAGATAATTCGACCGCTCTAATTCTTAGTTTACTTTGATCTGTTTGACCTTCTTTCGAGGCTCAACTGTAAGCTTCTCCAAGGTATTCTGAATTGCTGAATTGCTAAATTGCCCATGGTGTCCAGGAATATACAGACTATGTGGATTAGCCATGAGAAATGCAGAGTTAACAGGGGTTGGGTCTGGGTGGGATGCTCTTTGGAGGGTCGGTGTGGACTTGATGGGCTGTGACTCCATCTTTCCACACGGTAGGAATTCAATGATTCTATGATGTGCTAAAACGTGGCTAGAATCGGACGAGGGGGTGCCATAGAGGTGGGGTAGGTAGTTGATAATGTGAGTTTGGCAAGATACAGTGAGAGCTCTCACTTGGCCTCACCAGAAAAAAAAAAGCATTCCAGCTAACTCAACACAACTGACACTTAGCCGAATGAGTGCAAGATCAAGCCCAAAGAATTTACAACTTCTTTCTTCTTTCTGTGCCGTGATGACTCTATAATTCTATGACATGCGTTACAGTGAAACAGATTTTATACTATTGACATAAGATCTGAAAGTCAAATGATGATGTGCAGTGATGAAATACTCAGCACATAATAATTCATCAACACCGTCATTACTATAAAAATGCTAATGTGTGACGGCAACAGCTAGCGATTTATCTAAGAATTCCATTTGTCCTCTCATCTCAAGTACCTCCATACATATGAGCATCTCAAGATTCTAGCTTAACATCTCACTTTTATGATTCAATATTTCAAACATTCAGCCAAGAGAATTCCATTATCTGCTGATTCAGGTGGATGAATCCTTGTACTATTGCACCGGGTTTTCACTGCAATGTCATGCAAACAAGAGCATTAATTTAATGATATTTGAGCCATTGATAGACTGACCTGAGCAGTACTGATTGATCAACTGTGTTCCAATGCCTTGTTTTCAATGTTATGTTTGAACGTGCTGTTTGAATTTTCATTATAAAGTCCATGAGAGTGAAAGCTCTATTTACAGGTTTTGTGTCTGTGGAGTTGACATGGACACTATGAATGGTCATGGGGTTGTTGAGGGCTAGGAGTTGGCATTGAGTTGACTTGGGGGCTATGAGGGGCCTTGATGAGCAGGTAGTGCTTGATGTGACATGGAGTTGAGCATGGAGAATATCAGAGGCCATGAGTGTTAGGTGGAAATGAAGAATAGGAAGGTGTGAAGACTAGAGGGTCTAGCAATTTCTAAAACATCTGAGGCATTGTCCCAGAGAACTGAAAGGAGCCATCTAGCCAGCTCACTTAAACAATCAGCCATCCCACTGGCCACTGGGATTTGTGGTTCTGACTCTGTTTAGACACACCTTTTAATGACGGTGTTTGGTAAGTCAGAACATTTCCAGACTCGGCACTGCTGGCTTTGCAGCTAAAATCCAACATTCTGGTTTCCCTGAACTCTGCCAACATCATTCTTGTGTTGACCTAATTTTCTACTGTAATAATGGTAACTTTTAGCATTTGCCCTTTGACCGCATAAGTGTTAGTCATTTTTTATGCAGTGTTCACTGGATGATTGTAATATTCTGAACTAAGACCTTAATGGTCAACTTGGTCACTTCAATAAACGTATTTAAAAGATGTTCCAGTTATTTTAGAGAATTTTTTAGTAGGATAATTTACAGAGGAAATACGTGAATGTATTATCCTTTTTATACACAGAAAGCTGCTTTGGAATGACATGCACAGATTTCACATACGCAGAAAGCAATCATTGCTTCCTCTTGCAAGTTTATTCAGGGGAAGATTAGAATGATGTTCAACAGAATTCATAGACTTGGCAATGAAACTCCTCCGTGGGATGACACAGTAAATGTGGAAAGCACATATTTGATTAACAGCCTTGGGTTCTCAAACTAAATTTCAACATTTCCTGATGAAGGGTTTAGGCCCGAAACATCAAGTTTTCCTGCTCCTATGATGCTGCTTGGCCTGCTGTGTTCATCCAGCCCCATGCTTGTTATCTCGGATTCTCCAGCATCTGCAGTACCTTTTATCTCTAAATTTCAACAAAGTTTTGTTTATCTGCACTTTAATTACAATGTCAACATGTACTTTCTATCGCCTTGGTATATATTTTAATTATACAGGCAAAAATATAAAGATAAAATACAAATGAGTTTATAATTTGGACTGAACTTTGTTTTGTCAAAATTATATGATTTGCTTGCTGGAGAAAATAACTGCTTCCATTTTTATTTTATAACGCAAGCAAAGTGGTCAAAACACACATCAAGGTTGCAAACAGGCATTCATAAAATAATACAATGATACGGGTTAGAATAAGGTCATTTAGCCTATGCTAGCTCTTTGAAAGTGTTATCCAATTAGTCACATATTTTTGCACAACCCTGAAAACTTTTCTTTCAGCTATGTGCTATGAATTACTGGTGATATTCCATTACCAAGTTGCAATACTTATGTGAGCTCCCCTAACAAAGATAAGGTATAAGTCATGTAGCATTGAAGAATTGAGTGAACTTTTAACTGAGGCATCAAGTATCCCCATTAGTTTATTATAGTCATAGAGGTCAGGCCAAGCAATTCAGGCATATTGTCGTACTCTTCCTGCAGCATGTCATGTGCAAGAGGACAGAGCTTAGTAAGATGGTGATTGCAAACATTTTACAGTTAGGTACATGCTATGATTCAATGATGTCATGATGAACATATCCATTAAATATATTTTGCACATCTGCTGCAGGACATTTCACAACATCTGTGTGTTCTGGATATCAACCCTCAAGCTACTGAAAATAGGTTTTCCTTGTTTCCATCGTTAAACCCTTTCAGGATTTTAACGACGCCATTAATCTTCCTAACTTTGCCTGCACCTTCTTCACATAGATGAAGCTCTTCATCCTTGATAAAAATCCCAGTAAATTTCAGCTGCCTCAAATGCCTTGATGTTTTACCAAAACATGGTGCCAAAATTTGAGTCAGTTGGAGTCCAGACATCTTTTTTATTTTTATATGCTATTCCTTGATTTAAAGGCCAGCATTTTTAAAAAAATAGCCTTACATAATCATTAGAACACAAGAACACTGGAACTGGGAGTGGGAGTAGACTACTCAACTCCTTGGGCCTTCACTGCCATTAAATAATATCATGTTCACTCGATTGTAATCTCAGCTCCAATTACAGAGCTAACTCCTATAACTCTTGACTCTTTTGTCAATCAAAAATCTAATTCAACCTTGAATGTATTCAAACACCGAGCCTCCAGCATTCTCCGGAATGGAGATTTCCACAGACTAACGACCCTCTTAGAAAATAAAATCTCTTTATCTCAATCTTATAGGGGAGACCCTTAAGATTTAAGCTGCATCCCTAGTTCTAGACTCTCCCAAAATGGGAAACAATATCTCGTCAACCATCTTGTCTGGTCTCCTCACCACCTTGTACGTTTCATCTAGTTTTACCACCTTCACAATTGTGAAGTCCCTAGATTTCCCTGTTCCATGAACCCTGTAAAATAGAATAGTTCACATCTCAACAGAAGTCAGGCCTTGTGGTGAGATTTTCTTCATTCAGGCACTGTGCTTCTGTATGGTCTATTTACTCAGGACATTCTCGTTTTGTCTAATTAGGGGTCCATTGACATTTTTATTCCATTTTTTGTTTGCCTGTGCTCTCGAATTTGATGTGTAATGAAGGAAAGAGATGGTTTTCCTAAATTGTTGCCCTTCTATAACCAGTAAGATTTATGCAGGTGGCAGCTGCTGCACATCAGAAGCACTTTGATTGTAAATATTGCTCCTTTCCAACAAATAATTAGCCCAAAGTTCCTATTAACTAGGTAATTTGGCTTAAATCCTATGTTATATCTATTAAAGTACCATAATCAGATTGAAAAGATTATCTTGCTCCATTAAATAGTTAATTAACAGACTGTGAATAAGACAATGAAGAGACAGCGATAAGTATAGTAGAGTTCTAAAGATATATTCTTGCATACAGAAATTCAGTTGGTATTGTGTTCCCATCTGATCTATTATAACATCTTACACTGAAGATATTACAAGTTAGAACCATTAATACTTGGCAAAACCAAAGCTCTGAGACAGGTACAATATAGGAATGAACAGAGCTTGAGATGTCCTTGTGCAGTATTGGCACACCAACTGTTTGAAATGCTGCATAGGATTGCCCTGTGAGCAAACCCAGGACGCAATAAACAGAAGCAACCCACTTCAGATGCTAGAAATCTTTTTTCAAAACCTTCACCAGTACCAACATCCTCAAAAGTCAAATGCTAGGTCAGCTGGAAATCTGAAATAAAAATGCGTGTTGGGTGCACTCAGACAATCAGGCAGCATCACTGGAGAAAGGCAAGGAATACAAGGAGGAAAAAAATAGAATGAAATGTGTGTTTTGGCAGAGGAACAGGCCACTGAGAACAATAGGCCATGATAATATTTATGGGTCATTTGAGCCTCTTCCTATCTTTTCTCATCCATCTGTAACCAGATATGACTGGCAATGCAACATTCCATCAGTACCACATTGGGGTATTAGACTAGATTATTTTCAGTCTTTAGAGTGTACTGACTCAAACATAACAGGTCTATCCATTAAGCCATGGTTGACTCCTGGAAGGAGATTTGATAGTTTTTAAAGTTACAAAGTGATTGACAGACTGACTAAGGAACAACTGTTGGCACTGCATAGGGAATCAGCATTGACATTAAACCAACATCCACCCAAAAATTACGATGAGTGTTAAGGTGTTTATTATTTGTGATATTTTTGCTATATTACCTCTATCCAACACCTTACACTTCCCACTGCTACTCACTTCAAAAATGATATGATAGAAAGAGGCAAAGTATTATATTCCAGAAAGTCAATATGTGAAGAAGAGAACTACAGCCAATCTTCACACATTTTTACATTGAATCACAGAGTTACGAGTTACAAGCACGCATCTTCTAACCTGAGGACAACATTTTCAATTTGACTTTAATTATAGGATTCAAGTGACTCACAGTTAATGTCCCTAACTTGCCTACAATTAAAGATAGTTAACCTATAAGTAACACAAATATTAGCTCCAGCCTGCATATCATCTGAAAGCAAAATTAAAACGAGACATTCTTCCAGTTTATTCATAGTGTTTTCAGAAAATTTGAGTTGAGAAAGAGTCAAATAATTCAACACAAAATATTTACAAAAATCCTGTTTTGTTAAATAAGTACATTTAGAAACTTAGACTGCTCCTGTAAATGAGTGATTTTAACTTATTACCTAGTCTGCATAACTAACATTGAGAAATGTGATGGTTAATATGAAATATTAAACCCCTGGTTCACTCTCTTTGTTCCCAAATGTCAAGTGGACATGAAATAAAAGGAAGATCTCTCAGTCTCCTAGCCAAAATTGCAACTTTATCAAACATGATCAGCCAATAGAATGACTGATCTTTGATCATTGTGGTCATTTGTTGGCCCTTGTTAAGTTAAATTGGCTAAATTTAACTAAGTATCAATCATAACTGTACCTCAAAATAACACATGATGTGACTGATTTCAATATGTTAACTCATGGTGTAATCAACTGGAATTTAATCACAAATTCCAAGCAAAATTGTTAAATTTGTCTTGTACATATCCGAGTTAGTCTGAGTATTCCTCAACCGGAAATCATGGATGAACCAGAAGATCCACTCCCTACTGAAGTCCAGGCCTGAGGCATTCAAGTTGGGTGATCCTGATGTAATACAGCAAATCTAAGTACGATCTTCACAAAACCATTAGTGACACCAAGAGACAAAACCACACTAAAGATGAACACCTGTCAACTGTGCCAAGGCTTACACAAATATAACATGCTACAAATTGAAGTCGAGAATCAGTGGCAACAATGCATCCTACCCCCAGGAGCTCATTGCATTCTAAGCTAATTTTGAATAGAAGGTCAGTGAAATGATGCCACCCACCCTGATGGTCTTGGGTGCATCAAACCCACAGTAACCACCTCAGATGTCAGATTGGCCTTCTTCAGGGTGAACCTGTGGAAAGCGACTGTCCCAGATGGAGTTTCCGGTTGTGCACTCAGATCCTGCGCGGGCCAGCTGGCAAGAGTATTTTCAGTCATCATTAACCTCTCATTACTGTAATGTGAGTTTCCCACCTGCTTCAAGAAGACCACTGTTATCTCGGTGCCAAAGAAAAATCAGGCAACATGCCTTAATGACTACTGCCTGGTGGATCTGACATCCATCATTATGACATGGTTCAAAAGGTTAGTCATGGCCCACATCAACTCCAATCCCCCAGAGTGCCTTGATCAATTTGCCTACCTTCACAATAGGTCCACCATAGACGCCATCTCCCTGGCCCTACACTAATCCCTGAAACATCTGGATAACAAGGACACTTGGATCAAACTCCTGTTTGTTGACTTTAGCCCCACCTTCAACAGCATAATTCCAACAAAACTTTTCCCAAAACTCTCAGACCTAGGACTTTGCTCCCTTTCTGCAACTGGATCCTTGACTTCCTGACCCATAGACCGCAATCAGTAAGAAGAGGCAACAACACCTCCTCCACAATAATCCTCAACATCAGTGTCCAGCAAGGCTGCATGCTCAGCCTCTTACTTTACTCCTTATACACTCATGACTGTGTGGCCAAATTCAGCTCTAACTCCATTTACAAATTGCTGGTGACACCACCATAGTGGGTCTGTTCTCAAACAACAACTAGACAGAGTACAGGAAGAAGATAGACAGCTTAGTGACATGTTGTAAATACATTAATCTCTCCCTCAATGTCAGTAAAATGAAGGAGCTAGTCATTGACTTCAGGAAACAGAGTGGAGGACACACCCCTGTCTGTATCACTGGTGCTGAGGTGGAGATGTCGAGAGCGTCAAGTTGTAAGGTTTAAATACCACCGACAATCTGTCCTGGTCCATTGACACTGTCAAAAAAGCACACCAATGTATCTATTTCTCCAGGAGGCTAAGGTAATTTGGCATGTCCGTAATGACTCTGACTAATTTTTATAGATGCACCACAGAAAGCATCCCATTCGGATGCATCACAGCTTGGTACGACAACTGCTGTGCCCAAGACCGCAAGAAATTACAGACAGTTGTGAATGCAACCAGTTCATCATGAAAACTAGCCTTCCCTCCATTGACTTAATCTACATTTCCTGCAGCCACATAAGCAAAGACCCTTCCCATTCTGGTTTTATTCTCTTCCACCCTCTTCCATCATGCAGAAGATGCAAAGGTTTGAAAACGTGGACCAAAAGATTTAAGAACAGCTTCTTCCCTGCTGTTATCTGGCTTATGAGCAGATTTCCCATACATTAGAGTTGATCTTTCTTTGCACTTTCTCTGTAGCTGTAACACTATATTCTGCCTTCTGTTCGGTTACCCTGATGTACTTATGTTAGGTATGGCTTGTCTGGATAGCATGCAATACACTACGTTTCACTGTATCTCAGTACATCTGACAATAATAAATCAAATCAAGTCAAACCAGATCAAATCAAATTGCTTAAAGGATATAGCTTTTCTTTGTTATTTCATTCATAAAATAAAGTAACATACTTTGAAAGTGTCAAGTACCTATGATTTCAAATGTAGTTTGGATAATGGATCATTGACTTGAAATATTACCCATCTTGCTCTCTGTCTCTCACCATTCTCCCTACCAGATCTGCAGAGCATGATATTATGATGTAGAATGATGTTGCGATCAGTCCTTTTTTCCTTTGACTGGCTCCAAGGATCTATTTGATTTTTGGTGGCTCAGAATGAGTCTTATCAAGGTCAGAAGTCATATGACACCAGGTCATAGTCCAACAAATTTATTTGAAATCACAAACCTTTGGAGCGCTTCTCCTTCGTGAGGTGAAGGGAAGCACACAGGCACAGAATTTATAGCCAGAGATCAAAAGATTGTATAAATGGAGTGCGTGGAGTGTCAACAGGCTGAATAATAAGTATTCCTGTATGTGATCAAAAGTGTCAGATGGTGCGAGGAAAGTATCAATAGCTGAATAGCAAGTGAAGGACAACCTATGATCCAATTAATTGAGGCAGAGAGATAATTAAAAAAAATCAAAAATAAAATGGTGCTGGAGACAAACCAAAAGCATGGAATAACATGGAACGAAAACAAAGTTGCTGGAAAAGCTCGGCGAGTCTGGCAGCATTTGTGAAGGAAAAAACAGTGTTAAGGTTTTGGGTCCGGTGGCCCTTCCTCAGATCTTCCCCAGTTCTGAGGAAGGGTCAGCAGACCCGAAACAATAATTCTGTTTTTTAACTTCACAGACGCTGCCAGACCTGCTGAGTTTTTCCAGCAACTTCATTTTTGTTGCTGATTTACAGCATCCGCAGTTCTTTCGGCTGGAAAAACATGTCAGATATAAGAGTCGCGTGACAGTTTCACAAATTTCCTTGAATGCATTTCTTTCAGAAAGAGTCTAAAATTTGTGTTTTCTTTCCAAAACAATTAATTTCATAAGATTTTGCAATTCTGTAATACATGACAGTTTGACGGCAATTTCCTGCCACTGATCAGATGCTTTGTCTCTTCAGTGTAAGAGCCTTTTTATTTCAGTAGTTATAGGTTCAAATGCCAGACCTAGCTGGTGTGCATTAACTAATATTCTCAAACCTATAATTTTAAGAGAAGAAAATTGCGGGGCTAGAACGAATCATATTTTCTCACCAGAGAAAACTTACCAGATTTTAACATTGTATCTCACTTTTCCATCCTCTTCTGCGGTTAGTAAATGATAAATTCCAGGACCACACATTTTTTTCTGCATTAGCTACATTCTCTATGATGTTGTTTAATGACTTTTCATTTGGACAGTCATGTTGTTAAGGTCAAGCCTGCCTTAGTGGGGTTAATAAGCAATGGTATGATTAATCGAGGTCAGACTAAGCCAGGTCTTTTCAATTTGAAACTGTTCGTTTTTAGATTTAAGCACTACCTTTTTTTTCTGTTATATCCAGGATGGATATTTGTTCACCATTGAATGCCAGGTAGCGAAGGAACAGTTCTTCCCAAATCCACTGTTTAATACTTGTAAGTTCTTATAAAAGAAGGTTACTCAAATGTGATTACATTAGATCAGTTCAAGGTTTGTGAACTAAAAAGAAGTCATAATTTGATACCAGCGCTTTGAATAAATAGTGTTCAGATCTATGAAATTGTAACTTCCTGAGCACTTTCCAATCTCAAGGGAGGAAATTGTCCCATAGTATATTTGAAAATTATAAACTTCAAAGCAGAAAAAAAACTGTATTATACCAAAGTAGAGGCGGATTCCTAACATAATGCCCATATTTAACAAGGGAAATGGAATATCTCTTGGGCACCATACACCAGTCAGCACAATTTTAATTGTAAAATAAGGGGAGACAATATAGAAACTAAAAAGCAAAAATACTATGATGACAGTTTGCACAGGATTCACATGAGCAAGTTTTGCTTTACCAAAGACATTGAATTCTTTGTAAAGTTAAAAGCATTGAAATGGGTAATGTTCTTATGTCATATAGGTGTTTGGCAAGGTAGCACACAACAGACAGATGAATATTGTCAGGTTATGTCAGAATCATGGCACAAGTGGTGGATTAGATGGCTAACTACTTTCAAGATAGAAACCAAACCGTAGGGGTAAGAGTGTAACTACTGGGGCCAATTTGTGTCGACAATTTAGACTTTGGAATCAAACCACAGTTTCTTATTTTTTGAAAGTACAAAGGTTTTGAAAAATATTCAACATTGACGAGGTTGACAACAAACTTTAAGAAAACATCAGTGAACTAACAGAGTAAGCATATAATTGGTAGATGAACTTTAAAGCACATAAGTATGAACATAGGGAAGGTCAGGCAACACTTGTGGAGTGAGAAACAGCATCAATGCTTCAGGTTGAAGACCTTTATTCAGAACAGGGATAATTTAGGGAAGTAATAGGTTTTAAGCAAGCAGTGGATGTATCAAGATCAGAGGAAAGTTGGAGCAAGGATGGAAGAGAAGAGCAATTGCATGATAAAAAGTACTGGTTCTCCACAGTCATAGTATATGGTAGTCAGGCAAGAAAGGAAACATAGCAACCAAAGATGATTCGAGACCAGATATGGTCCTGTCTGTAAACAAAAATAAGAGGAAAGATAAAACATTGAAAATGTTAGAACCCAATATTGAGTTCAGAAGATAAAGGTGCAGTTCCTTAAGTTTACTTTGAACTTCATTGGAATAGTGTAACAGTGCAAGAGTAGAGATGTCTGTGTAAAAACTCTGATGGTCCCTGGGGACTGTAACAGCTGCAATGATGGTAAAAGCCCTAAGCAAAACACCCACCCACTACCCCGTCTCCCATACCACCCCACTTTGCTGGGGCCTGGTTAACTAGTCCACCATTTCCGACTGGCTGTGAGAGTTCACTGTCATGAATGTACCTGCACCTTCCAGGTGCAATCCCATTTGTGTCCACCACTTTCAATGGCACTACTGTGTTATCACTAGACACTTTTTGGGGGGGAAAAAAAGCCATCTTTCATCCAGGCACTTTCTTCCCCAGAAACAGGACCCTTGACACCACCACAAAAACAAACCACTTAAATTGCAGTCTGCTGACAGTAGATTATAACAAACTCAATGCAATAGGTTATTTAAATGCAGTATTTTAGTTCTCTAAGTATTGATAAATTTGTCCAAAGGTATATAAGAAGAGATATCAGTGCGCATTGAATCTGTCATCTAATATTGTTGAGCGGACACAGAATTCACCCAATGTCAGTGATCTGATCACAGTCAGGACTGTCACTTCCTGCCTGTTAGTAGTCTCAACAAATTGGCTTGTACAGTAGATTAGTGCCAGCGTATTAAATGTTCCTACAGCAATAAATTCATGAGATGACGATGGGACAGCTATTAGGAATATTACAGCCAAGACTTTGTCTGATTGGCCTCCTTGTTCTTGCAATTAAATGCTGCCATTTCTTCTTGCTTTATGCTACATTTGCTGAGGTTTTCTGAGGAACGACTCTTGGTTAATGGTGTTGGGTGGTACAGAATTCAATAAATAAATTGCAAGCTGTGGAAGAGATGTTTAAAACACTGAATACCCATGATAATAATACTTGGGGTTGAATGTGTAATTGTATCTACTTGAGTCTTAATTAAATGGGAAATTTCTAATGAATTAAAGAGAGGTATAGTGGGATAACAGAATTTCAATGAATTTCAATGTTCAGGCTAAAATAGGATTTCTAGGATGAAGTCATACTTGGGTGAATTATTGAGCCAAGTCCAAAACCCAACAGCTTCCAGATTTGATGGCAACATAACCACTTTGACTTTCCATTATAATGGAAAGTGGGTGATGGCGCTTAAATGCACTCTTGATTGAATTCAAACAGAACAGATGTATAAGATAAAGCAAAGAACTGCAGATGCTGAAGATCTGAAACAAAAACAGAAATTTCTGGCAAAACTCAAGAGTTCTAATGAGGAGTTACCAGACCCGAAACGTTAGTTCTGCTTTCTTCCAACAGGTGCTGCCAGACCTGCTGAGTTTCACCAGTTGTTTCTGGTTTTGTTTCTGAAAAGATGCATAATGGGCACCAATTTGTTAGTACTCATTTTAAAATATTGCACTACCTAAAAAAAATGCCCCCAAACATTCTGACATCAATTAGTGTGAAGTGAGCTGATCTCAGCTGCTTATGTCAGGGGAGAGAAAGAAAAACTAGTTAAACTTCCTGCTCCTCATCATTCATGCCAGAAGACCTTCCTGTCTGACATCAGTAATGGATGGGAAACACCCATCTTTAGGAAACAATATGCTAATTTTCAGCAACTAATTTAGGATGTGAAGATTGATCAACTTTAAGCCTGGTACAGAGTAACCACCAATAGCTGACAATTTGCCTGAAAGATGGAGAATTTTTTTTAAAATGTATTTTAACAAACTGGTTAACAAATGAAAATGATTTGTTCATTTAAGAGAAGGAAGATTTTATTTATGCAGTTCATTTTTCAATCATAAAATTCCCCAAGTAATGTGGGAAATGCAGAGCAAAGTCTCACAAACAATGGTACTAAACTAAACAGATAAACTAGAAAATGAAGTCTAAGTATTGTGGCGGTCACAAGCAATAAGCCAAATTCCATGGTCTTCGAAATTATGCCTTGGGATTTATAATATCCGCCTGAGGGCTCATTTGTTTTCATTTGTGTCAATCAGCTCCTTACTGATGTCAAAGGGTTGGATTATAAATCCTTTTACATACATTAGGAAATAAATTGATGTGACTCCTGCTGTACTGCGATAATATAAACATCCACCCTTCTCTTTCCGACTGTTTTCTCATCCATCTATTAACAATGCTAATTAGCAATAATTACTTCTTTATGAAGCCAAGTAGACTCAATGACAGCAGTGGTTAATTTTATTGTGATGTGTTTTTGTTGAATTATTGATCCAGTTCTCAAGAGGATTCGCAGTCCACTCAATGATCAAAGGCCATAGAATTAACAAATATCTGACTCAGCAAGGGCAATAATCACTTTTGATCTATGAACTGATCTGAACACAGACTCGAGATCAGAATTTGTCTTGTGTGGCTCAAAGGTGGGAAATAATGAAAAAAGAGATTGGGCAAGTTCTATGCAAGGATCCTAAAGTACTAACACAAGAATTATGAAACCATTTGATTAAATCTTCCAAACCATTGTGTAGGTCTTGGCCGGGCTACGGACAGTAGAAGGTGGGGACCAGCCCTGGATGGATGATTTTTCTGAACATTCTGCTGGCATTAATGTCAGATTGGCTTTTGCATCAATTATTATAGGTTTCCAGGGATGTAATCCGGGCCATTTACTGACAGGTTGCTTGCCAGCTGAGCTAGAAAGCTTGTGGCATATTGGCATAGGCAAGGAGCAGAAAGCATATAAAGAGTACAGTGAGATCACTTTTGAGTGGTTTTGTGTTCAGAGGACACATTATGGTCAGTAGAGACCACAGTGGGGAAGGTGGATTGAAGCTGGTAGCCAGAAAGCATGGTGGATCAGGGAAAGCCTTCCTACTCCACTCACCAGTTCTAATGAATTTGACCCTTCCCATCTCATTTTACCAGCTGTATTTCCTAAATGTCAGAAACTCTAAACAAAAAGAAAAGAAAAAATGACTTGGTTTAATAGCACCTTTCCCAATCACAGGATGCACTAAAGTATTTCACAGCCCCTGAAGTAAGTTTCCAAGAGAATCTAGACCAGACGGTCATTGTGAGTCTGCCACTTGAAAAAGAGATGAATGAGGATTTCTCTCAGAGAGCTGTGAGTCTTTCAAACTCTCTTCCTGAAAGACCTGACAACTACGTTTCCCGATCTTTCTGTTTTGCCAGATAATCCAAGATGGAACACAGGAAAAAAATTGTGGCTGTACGAGCTGTTCCATTTTTGGAGTATTTTCAGCCTTGGAGCTGATTTCCTTGAATTCTAGGAGCAGTAATTACTGTGTTTTTAGCTGTTGCATTTTGGAACTTTGGCAAAAAAAAGAGATCAAAACAACGGCTCTTTAAAAAGGATGAAGAGAGACAAAAATAGTGACCACATGGGAAGTGAAACGAATGCAGAAGTAAACCTGCACAGCTGTCTGACCCAGCAATGAACCTGCACAGATGACTGCCTTTACTGTTTGGTTTCAAGTGTCTCTGGACATCCAAGTTCATCTAAGAAAATTAAACAAACTATGAAATTCATAGCTGACCTTGGAGGAACCTGGATGGGGAAATCTCACAGCAGGGGAGCAGCTAATTGGCTAGTTTTTGAAGTATAATCTTCCTGTTTTCTTTGTTAATCTAGAATAGTCAGTAGAGTGGGGTTTTTTTATTATATGTTTTTATTGAGATTTGTCTCTTGATTTAATGTTATAAATATAAAACTTAGGTAAGAAGTAAACCTGAAACAATGTTTTCAGAACAATAAGACTGGGCTATTTTTTATGTGTTTAGATTGTTAAGATGCAAAGATGGCCTTTAGTAGAGTGATGTACTCTTCTTGTTGGATGTGGGAGATTCGGGAGAGTTTCCATGTTACTGATGATTATGTCTGCAGGAAGTGTGTTTGGTTGTGAATCTATCGGATCGCACGGCTCGGTTAGAGCAGCAATAAGAGGCAATGAGGAATTTACAGGAGCTGGGGGTATGATAAATGGTAATTGCAGAAAGGGAGAAAAACTGCAGACATGGTCAGGTAACAAGGTGCAGAGCTGGATGAACACAGCAGGCCAAGCAGCATCAGAGGAGCAGGAAAGCTGATGTTTCGGGCCTAGACCCTGCACCTTGTTATTCGCAGATCCTCCAGCATCTGCAGTTCCTTTTATCTCTGACACAGTCGGGTAGATGGGTTACCTCCAGGAAAGGTAGGAGGCAATAAGTAGGCAGTGCAGGAGTCTCCTGTGGCTATCCCCATCTCAAATAAGTATGCTGTTTTAGAAAATGTAAGGAGCGATGGACTCTCAGGGGAATGTAACACTGACAGCCAGGTTTCTGGTACCAAGACTGGCTCTACTGTAACGAGGGGCAGGTCAGGGTCCAAGCAATCAATTGTGATAGGGGACTAGATAACAAGGTGTAGAGCTAGAGGAATACAGCAGGCCAGGCAGCATCAGAGGAGCAGGAAAGTTGACGTTTCGGATCTGGATCCTTCTTCAGAAATGGGGGAGAGGAAGGGGGTTCTGAAATAAATGGGGGGAGAAGTGATAACAGGTAGATAGTGGAGCGGATAGGGTGGGAGAGAAGACGGATGGGTCAATGAGGTGGGGATGAGAGGGGTCTGGTCTTGGGATGAGGTTGGAGGTGGGAAGATTTTGAAGCTAATAATGTCCACATTGAGACCATTGGGTTGTAGGCTTCCAAGGCGGAGAATGAGGTGCTGTTCCTCTAGTTTCAGGGTGGCATCGTTGTGACCCTGGAGGAGGCCCAGGATGGACATGTCGTCCAGGGAGTGAGAGGGGGAGTTGAAGTGGTTCGCGACTGGGAGGTATTGTCGTTTGTCACGAACCGAGCGTAGGTGTTCTACAAAGTGATCTCCGAGTCTCCGCTTGTTCTCACCAATGTAGAGGAGGCCACATCGGGAACAGTGGATACAATAGACCATATTAGTGGATGTGTAGGTGAACATCTATTTGATGTGGAAGGTTTTTTTGAGGCCTGGAATGGAGGTGAGGGGAGAGGTGTAGGGGCAGGTGTAGCACCTCCTGTGGTTGCAAGGAAAGGTGCCGGGGGGTGGTGGTGTTAGTGGGAAGTGTGGAGCGGATGAGGAACTTTTGCGGTGATAGGGGACTCTCTAGTCAGAGGCACATGGAGGCATTTCTGTAGCCAACAACGAGACATCAAAATGGTGTGTTGCCTCCTGGGTGCCAGGGTCAAGGATATCCCAGACAAAGGGGAGGGAGCAGTAGGAGGTCGTTGTACACATTAGAACTAATGACATAGGAAGAGAAAAGAATGAGATTCTGAAGAAAGAATACAGAATGTTGGGCAGGAATTTAAACAGTAGGCCCTCGAGAGTAGTAATATCTGGATTACACCCAGTGCCACGAGCTAATGAGAGTAGGAATAGGGGGACAGAGCAGACGAATGCATGGCGAAGGAGCTGGTGCAAGGGAGAAGGATTTACATTTTTGGATCATTGGAATCTCTTCTGGGGTAGAATTCATCTGTATAAGAAGGATGGGTTGCACCTGAATTGGAAGAGGACGAATATACTGGCGGGGAGATTTGCTACAGCTCCTTGGAAGGATTTAAACTACTAAGCGGGGGACCCAGGGAGACAGTGAGAAAAGAGATAAGTCTGAGACTGGTGCTGTTGGGAAAAGGACCGAGTCAAACAGTCAGGGCAAGTAGGTACAAGGCATAGAATGAGGTAAGACTGACAAATTAAACTGTATCTATTTCAATGCAGGAGGCCGAACAGGTAAAGCAGATGAACTCAAGGCATGACTGGGAACATGGGACTGGGCTATCATAGCAACTACAGTGATGTGGCTTAGGGGTGGACAGGTCTGGCAGCTTAATGTTCCGGGGTACACATGCTATACGAAGGATAGAGAAGGAGGCAAGAGAGGAAGAGAAGTATGTACTTAAAAGCAGTATTAGAACGACTGGCAGAAAGTTTAATGACTGATGCCTCACTTATGTGTTGCCTATTGCCTGAATATGAAATCTACATCAGGGAGTTAATGGAAAAAATTTATCCTGTAAGACAAAAGCTCAATAATCTTCTCAAAACATGAATTAAGAAGAAATACACTCAGTTTCTTCAGATTTGATCTCAATGCTGAACATGTTTAATCATTTGGTGGAACTGGAATAAAGGCTGTATGTAAGGGCTCCTTGAAAAGCAAACATTCAGTGTTTTGTCTTATCTTCAATAGTGATGAAATGCAGTTTGGCTTGGGTATTATATTAAAGCACTTTGTCAGTTGAGAGGTACGACTATCGCTCCAATATCCTGATTAACATGTAAGAGACAAGCAACAGTTACTTGGGAATTATGAGTTTCTGGTTTATAATGATTCCATTTGTTACTTTAAAAATAACCAGAAATGGGAAAGTTTTAAATAGATTCACTGAAATATCTTACCATTTAATTGATGGTATAGCCTGTCAGATAGATTTAACACCATTTGATATGGAGAGCATTTGCACATAACTGATAATGGAATGCTCATTGCTGAAATCATTTAATTTGCTCCATGCTGAATGGCAAGTAAATTAAAACTGAGAGGAATATCAAATGAATGATCAAGTCAATTTTGTCTATTGCCTGGTTTAACATAAATGAATTGGTTTGCTGAAGCAGATTTAGCAAGGCTAAATCACTACATTATTGGGAAGGTTTAATGATATATTTTTAACTCCAAGGTAGGTACATTCATGATGTATTCAAACGGGTTGAGTATTAACTTGCAAATCCGTCCAACCAACACTAATGGCAGGTGATAATTGAGACATAGATTCCTGGTCAGCTTTGTGATGGAGCCTCCGCTACCAATATCAATGACTTCAGATGAGTACATGCAAGAGTGAGCATTGCCAGGGCAACCATCACTCTCCAAATGAAACACACCAATGGAAAGTCGAAACAAAGTGAAGCAATTCAACAAATTTTATCACTCTGTTATTCAAGGCCACCTGGGAAACCTAGACTCTCAAACCATCACCTTCCTTGTTATCAAATCTCTAAATTTCCATCTCAGTTAATTCAGGACTTTGTATCCACACAAGAATGTTTCCTGTAAGTAGTTACAAGCATAATTGTAATAAGACAACTTAGAATTTACCTTCTTTGTGCTTGTGAACTATTCACAGAGTTATAGAGTCGTACAACACAGAAACAGATCCTTCAGTCCAACTTGACTGCACACTCCAGACATCCCAATGTGACCTAGTCCCATTTGCCAGCATTTGGCCCATATCCCTCTAAACCTTCCTATCCATGTACCCATCCAGATGTCTTTTAAATGTTGTAATTGTACCAGCCTTCACCACTTCCTCTGGCAGCTCATTCCATACATGCACCACCCTCTGCGTTAAAAAGTTACCCCTCAGGTCCTTTGTAAATACTTCCCCTCTAACCTTGCATGCCATTTATTAACAATGCATATGTTTTGTTGCCTGTTTTCTGTGTAATTAGTAATTACCCATACAATCTTAAAAACAATAATGGTGCAATTTCAGATTGTAAATGGCTGAAACAATAACCCAGGTACATCTCCCAGATTAACAAGGTTAAGATTGGGAGTTCAGAGACTTAAATTCATTTTCTTTTCGGAAATTATCACGTGTTAAATTTCTGAAATATGATCCCACATCCTCATCCTTGGTTGTAATTGGAAATATACACAAATGACTAGAACTGTTTGGAAAAATTAATAACAAACCTTTCTATTCTTAATGACTGGGGAGCACAGTGTTTCAGTGTAACAGAAACCTTCAACCATAAGTTCCTAGCAGTGGATGCATCACAATCTTCTTCTGTCCCCAACATCACAGATGCCAGTTGTCAGCCAAATAGATTTTCACTCCATCTGATATGAAGAAATGGCAGAAGAAACTGGATACTGCAAAGGGTATGGATACTGACTGTAATAATATTCAGTAATAATTTTCTGCATGCATTAAACTTGAGACCTAAATCTTAAATAAAACCACACTGTAAAGGCCTTTCCAATCCTGAGAATGTCCAAGAGTTCCATATTTCCAATTTTTCACATAGTCCTTAAATACATTGATGTATTCTCAACACTGAGAGCTGTAACATGATATCACAAATCTCTTATTTTGGTGTCCTATGCTTCAGGGTAACTGATTTAATGGTGTGTACCTTTCCTTTGGCAAGAGCATTTGAGATGGTGTCATTTGGTGAAGATATCATATGATTTCCACCCCATTTGACACAGGTGACCTTGAAATATCTCCTCACATACTGTTGCCCATTATCAGAAATGATTTGTTCGGGTCCATCAAACAGACTGAATATGGCACTCAATGTGTCTCCCATGGTAGTGAAATGTTCATTACCAGTCTGACAATTAGAACTTTGAAGAAACCAAGATGAAATCATTTCCATTTATGGTAAGTAAATCAGGTACAATTTAGGATCAAGGAACTGGGGGATTCTTGGGAGGGTGTTGAGGTTCTCCAAGTTGCTATGCCTCACATTTAAATATTTCTTGTATGCGAACATTGGACTTTCTGGAAGGATTGACTGATAGAATTGCATCTTCTCTGAGGTGTAGTACAGCATCATCTTTGAAACTTTGAACCTATACAGGTACAGTTATTTTAAATCTTGGACTGACTCAATGCAAGTATTCTCAGCTTGTCTTGCTAACATGGGAACAAAGTTTAAGTACTACATGGGATAGTGACAAAGTTGATAGTGATACACACTGGTAGCCATGTTACCTGTGGTCTATTCCTAACCTATCAGCTAGAATATTTGTGGTTGCCATGTTAAATTACTATTGCTGCATTGCATTGGCAAGTTATTTTAGCAGTTGTGAGGTGTACTATTGAGTTCAAATGATCCCAACGTACTTCCTCAGAATTTGGACTGGCTAGGTACATACAATAGTTCCTGTGTCAATCTTAGTCTTAAGCTTATACTTCCTGGTTTCCTTTGGGCAGGTGATGTTGATTGTGTCAAAAACTTCTATTTGGTTGACTTTGTCCACACAATGTTTTGCATTCAGAATGGGGACAACTTGTCCATTCTCTGATTGGCCGTTATTCCACTCTGGATTTTGATACAGGTCTCTGTTGGAAACAACTAATCATAAATTTTCCCATTCTTAATGACGGGGGATCTCAGTGCCTCAGTGTAAAAGATACGGAACTTTGTGTGTTGGCTTACATTTACACTGGTATCTGGGGCATTCCTTGGTACCATTGTATCCGCCTTCCATTTAGTTGAACCCAGTTGTAGCTTCTGGCTACATCTTTAGAATCAGATACCTTGCAGAAATGGGTCCAGTGGAGCTTTCAACCCCAAACCTCACGCTGATCTTAGAATGCACATCAGCTTCGTGATAAGTGCAACAGACCACACTTACCAAAAAACTTGTTTTATTTTTGAGTTCTGCCTCACAGCTTCAATATCATTTGCAGCACCTAATCCTGACAGGTGCATTTGCCTGGCTACAATGCCTTCAGATGTTCTGCCAGCAACTTCAATAGACAATCAACACCTCCATTAGCCATTTTGACAGTTCAACACCTAAAATGTCACATTTCATTGTCACCATGAAGCATCTCCAGATAAATTGATTTCTGTAGCTTTTGCCTTTAGAACATCAATTCTAAGTAATGAACTTGAAAGTTGACTCTGACAATCAGCTGACTGTGTTGCACTTTCTATTTATTTCAGGATCTTTCTGGTCCCCAGTTGCTATGAACATCTTCACAGCCCATCTGAATTGCACTGGAGCTGCTTGGTCTATAAAACATCGTTTCATTCTTTGTTTAAACTCAAATAGGCACCCATGTCCTTACAGGTCATGCTAGAGGATTTGCCATTCATCACACTATACTTTCAGCACTGTACTTAGTGTTCCATTCTGTTTATTGACTTTATACTTGTTTTCAGGATTGTTTTATTGGCTCTGTTTTGCTCCTGAATGCAGCCTGCTATTTATTTTGTTGTTTGATTCTAGGAACCTATTTTTTAGATCAGCATGGGCTAGCTCCCACTGGTCATTCTAATTTGGAATAGATTTTAGTTAAGGTGGGTTTGAATCAGCAGCTGCCTGCTTGAACAGTGGGAATTCTGACATTTTGCAAAGTAATCTTATTTTGTTTTGTTTCCTGGACTGTGAGAATTTCTGGATTGCTGTTATATTTTATTGGTAGCAGTTCCCCTTGGCAATCAAAATTGTTATGGGGGGGAGGGTGCAGGGGTGGAGCGGATGTTATTCTTTATTCTTTTTGTACTTTTAAGAAAAAATTCCAGTTGTACACCACGCAATAATATTCCTGTGTTATCTAAATGTAATACACGTTTCTGGATCCAGTTTACATGAAGATCTTGAAGGGGAAATAATAATGGGGAATCAGGAAGTGGTAGACCCTGTGTTGGGGGTTGGACCTCAAAAACTAATAACTTTTTTACTGTTTAAAAGATCATTTGGTCCATCATGTCTGCACAGGGTCTCCAAATGTCCATCCTGACTCAACGTCATTCTTCTGTTCTTTTCCCACACTGTGAGCACTGTTTCTATCTAACTAACCAACTAATGTCCTCTAGGATGCCTCAATTGATCCTGTCTCAAATATACTTGCATGACATGTGTTCCAGACTTGAACTATTCACTTTTTTCACACATTGCATTTACTTCTGCAAATCACCTTAAATCTGTGTCTTCTTGCTCTGAATCAATTTTACGTGTGAGAACAGCTTATCCCTGTTTACACAGAGACAAAATCAGATGCTGCTGGAAAAGCTTAGCATATCTGGCAGCATCTGTGGAGAGAAATCACAGTTAACATTTCAGGTTTATAAACTGACATTTTCCTAACTACCATCAGTTCTGAGGAAAGGTCACTGGACGCTAAATGTTATCTCTGATTTCTCTCCAAAGATGATGCCAGTCCTGCT
Organism: Ginglymostoma cirratum; assembly: GCA_024137785.1. NCBI lineage: Eukaryota > Metazoa > Chordata > Chondrichthyes > Orectolobiformes > Ginglymostomatidae > Ginglymostoma > Ginglymostoma cirratum. The sequence continues at coordinate 32,415,333 of JAHRHZ010000026.1, forward strand.
AAGTTTTTCCAGCAACTTCTGTTTTTGTTTCTGATTTACAGCATCCACAGTTCTTTTGATTTTTATCCCTGTTACCCCTTTCCAGACTACTTATGATTTTGACAACTTTATTCAAAGTTTCACTTTGTCCTTCCATTTCAAGGAAATCAGTCCCAACTTCTCCAAACCAGTTTCATAATGAAGTTTCTCATCCCTGGAACTATTCTCATTCTGCACTCTCTCTGATGCATTCACATCCTTCCTAAATGGTGGCATCTAGAATGGTACAAATGCTCCAGCTGAGGTCCAACTTGTATACAAGTTCATCATATCCTCCTCGTTGTTGTACTTTATATCACGATTAATCAAGCTTAGGATATTGCATGCATTATTATCCAGGCTCTCCACTTGTCATTCTACTTTTAATGACTTACGTACATATACACCTTTTATGTTCTTCTGGTCACTCCCTGTTCTTTCCAACAAAATGTATCATCTCACACTTCCATATTGAACTGTATATGCTGGCTATCTACCCATCCTATGAACTGGCCTGTGTCCTTTTGTGATTCCACTCTGTCCCCTCAGTATACAATGCTTTGGTATCATCTGCAAATTGTCCTATGCATTCTAAGAAATAGATCAGGAAAAGCAAGGGTTCAATACCAACCACTGAGCAACTCTACTATGAGCCTTTTTCCAGCTTGAAGAACATCCAATAACCATTACTCTCTGTTCACTATCACTCAGCAAATCTTCCATCTACTTTGTTCCTGTTTTTTTATTCCATGACTTTTAAATTTTCTCATATATCTATTATGTGGCACTATACCAAACGTCTTTTGAAGTCCATACATACCACATCAACATCATTATCCTCACCAATCCTCACTGTTAAATCTTCTAGAGCTCCAGAAAATTAGATTTTCTCCTCAGAGAAACATGTTGGATCTCCCTCATTTACTCATGTTTATCCATGTGACAATAAATTCTAACAAAAACAGAAGTTGCTAGAAAAGCTCCTTCCAACACTAACTATTAGATCCCTTCCCAGACATCTGTCAGCTGCATCGTGTACTTGCTCAGTACTAATGACTTTTTAAATTCTGTTATGCAGTTTATAAGTCTTCATAGAATCCGTACAGTGTGGAAACAGGCCCTTCTGCACAACAAGTCCGCAATGACCGTCAGAGCGTCCCACCCAGACCCATACCCCTATAATCCACCTAATCTACACACCCCTGAACACTATGGGCAATTTAGCATTTCCAATCCACTTAACCTGCACGTCTTTGGAGTGTGGGAGGAAACCAGAGCACCCAGAGGAAACCCATGCAGACACGGGGAGAATGTGCAAACTCCACACAGTCAGTCACCCAAGAGTGGAATCGAACCCAGGTGCCTGGTACTGTGAGGTAGTAGTGCTAACCACTGAGCCACCATGCTGCCCTTAACCTTAGTACAGAAGATCAGAAAGGATGTTAATTTCTGTTAATTGCTATAAAGTTTGTAATTTAGCTCTAATGTAAAGTTGGTTATAAACTCATACGTAGTTACCCCTAATGCTGCGATTCTGTGAGAAAACTGATAACTTTGATCACAGCTTTTGTCTTCCCCGACTTTGAATGGTCAAACAAACAGTCACTCTGACTAGCAGCTGCCGTTCACAACTTGTCTTTGCGTGCTGCAAGAGGATTGAAAACAGAAATTTGATAACAAGATGGACTTGATTGTCATTACTTTAAATATATTTCTTATAGCACCTATTTAAATCCTATTGACTGGAATGAAGTCCAAACACTCTAACAAGTGATTAAAAGGGGCTTATTTGGATTCTTTGGGCTGTTCGGTAGATTGCAAAGCAGTGATTGCTTATTCCCTTAAGGTCATAGTGACCCTGTTTCACAATTGTTTCAGCTTCCCCTTTCTATGTTATTTGTCTCTTGGTACTGTTGCGAAGTTATCTTGTTTATACCTTTTTGTTGTTCTAAACTTCTGGCTGACGGAGAAAAAGTTTCTCCAAAAATGTTTATCAAAACCAGTTTCTGAATCCAAGGCTGACTGGGCACAGAAAACTAATTAAAATTTCCAGAGTCTAATACACTAAAAGCACTATAAGTGAACGAATATATGTGTCTATTCTAATGTGCAATTATAATTATTTAAAAAACCTCATCTAAATTGGGTCAAGCTTTCCCTTTATATTTCATAGAACAACCGGACATTTCAAATCAAATGGTTTTCATCTGAGCTTCCTTATCCGAGTGTCACAGTCTGCATTCTATCCACATCTTCCTAAGAATCAGAGACATTTTGTTGCCTGTGAAGGTCAAAATAGGAAATGCTGCATCAGCTAAAATTTCCTTCAACCATCTTGCATAATTTTTAAAAAATCCACAAATCGTCATTTTGTGTCATACACAGCCATGGGCAGCTACAACAATGTTTATACTCTCTTCCATGTGGCTGGATGGGGTTAGTGGGTGGTGACAGTTGGCAGCTGGTGTTGGTATTTTTCCTACCACCCCTGGACCGATGCCAGTGATGAACCTTCTTCCCTAGAATTTCAGCAGAGGTCAAAGGCGGAGTTGTACAAGCTACACTGATGTTGCTCTGAAGGCTGGAAACAGGAGGTACAGCTGAAGATGGTTGAAGTCAGTGCATTGTGTACAGGAGTTGGGATGTCATGTTGTGGCTGTACAGGACATTGGTAAGGCCACTTTTGAAATGTTGCATTCAATTCTGGTCTCATAGCTATAGGAAGGATGTTGTGAAACCTGAGAGGGTGCAGAAGAGATTTACAAGGATGTTGCCAGGGTTGGAGGGTTTGAGCTGTAAGGAGAAGCTTAACAGGCCGGGGTTATTTTCCCTGGAGCATCAGAGGCTGGGGGGTGAACTTTTCGAGATCTATAAAATCATGAGGGGCATGGATATGGTGAACAGCCAAAGTCTTTATTCCAGGGTAGGATGGCCAAAACTATAGGCCATAGGCTTAAGGTGAGAGGGGAAAAATATATAAGAGATTTAAGAGACAATCTTTTCATGCAGAGGGTGGTGCACATGTGGAATAAGGTGCCAGAGGAAGTGGTTGAGGCTGGTACAATTACAACATTTAACAGGCAACTGGATGGGTATGTGAATAAGAATGGATCAGAGGGATATAGGCCACATGCTGGAAGATGGGACTAAGTTAATTTAGGATATTTGGCTGCCGTGGATGAATTGGACTGAAGGTCTGTTTTCTTTATTCATTCACGGGATGAGGGCTTCGCTGGCTAGGCAGCATTTGTTGCCCATTCCTAACTGCCCAGAGGGCAGTTAAGAGTCAACAACCACATTGCTGTGGGTCTGGAGTCACATATAGGCGAGACCAGGTAAGGACGGCAATTTCCTTCCCTAAAGGGCATTAGTGAACCAGATGGGTTTTTCCAACAATCGACAACGGATTCATGGTCATCATTAGATTCTTAATTCCAGATGTTTATTGAATTCATATTCCACCATCTGCCATGGCGGGATTCAAACCCGGATTCCCAGAACATTATCTGGGTCTCTGGATTAACAATCCAGCGATAATACCACTCGGCCATTGCTTCCCGTTTCTGTGACAACTCTATGACTCTTAATACTGAACAGGTGGAGTATCTTCCAACAAGTTGGATGTCATTGCCTATGCAGTGAAATACTGAGTGAAAAATTGCTTTGAACAAGTTTCTCACCTACCCATGCCGAGAGCTCTTCAGTGAAATTGACCAATGCCTTTCCAGCTTTAAAGTGTCACTGAGAAAGTTCTTCCTACCAAATACTTACCTTTGCCAACCTGTTGTATGTCAACCATATCCTGGAATTTCTGAGGTGTTGGAAACAAAGGAAATCATGCTAAAAAACACTTCCATTTGCCTTCTTAAGAACTTTTCAATTTGTTTCCATTCTGCCACAGGGGTTTCACATTAAACTCCCAGCCCATCTCTGGGAAAGACATAAGAGGGTTGGATCATATTGGATTCAAGACCCGAAATCTTTTTCTTTTTTTTTATCTTGCACAAGTCCCAAATTGGCTCTCCTTTCCTGGAAAACATCCGTTCTTTGCCCTCCAACCACAGCAATTTTGGCCAGACTTTTGACCATAAACTATGGCAGAAGGACTGCCTTCGTACGGCATATTTTGTCCTCCTGTTACCCCAAAAAAATGTTATAACCACTACCTTTGCGGTACCTTTAATTCACAATCACAGTGTACATCATAGATTCATAAAAAATTCTTACTATTTTGAAACTTGATTTCTAAAATAGATGAAACAATTATAATTTTAAGTATGATTTATATTTCTATATTCTGTGTCCACATAGGAGACACATAGTTTGGTATTAATTTTATACTTCTGAGACAGTGGACTCAGGTTGTCTGGAAAATTGTTACCGTGTTTGAATGAGGTTTTTGAAAACCCTTGAGGTGGGTAGTTTAATATTTAGAAACGTGAGTAGAAGACAGAAAACAAAACTGGACACAGGGTGACAGATACATAAACCAGTTCTTTTAGAAAGACAGAACCATTCAGGTGGCCAAGGTGCATGCAAGTTTCTTTTAGAAGGAGAAGCAGGTCATTCAGAGAGAAAGAGTAGTGAACAGCAATAAAGTAGTTTAGCAACCTTCAAATAATCAAGGCAGGTGAAAAGAATTCCAGAATGCCTAGAAATGATTGATTATCACTGTACAAAAATGCAAATACAAAACTTACAGCTTATCAAGCCTGGCTTCACTCTGGGATCTAATTTGTCCAGTATTATCATCAGCTGATGATAATGGTTGTAAAGAAGGAAATGTAAAAGCAAATTTGAAAATCTATCATTTTGGTAATGTTAGTTGATGAAGGAATTATGGCCAGGATACCAGAGAAAACTCCCCTGATCTTCCCCTTATGGAAAGATGCAATAATAACAGGGTTGTCACAGTGGGTGACTTTAACTTCCCCAATATTAACTGGGACTCCGTTAGACCAAGAGGCTTAGACTGAGTAGAATTTGTTAAGGGCATCCATGAGGGTATCTTGAAACAGCATGCGGATAGTCCAACTTGAGGAGGGGCCATACTGGACCTTGTATTGGCTAATGAGCCTGGCCAGCTGACTAACCTTTCAGTAGGAGAACATTTTGGAAACAGTGGTCACAACTACTTAAGTTTTAAAATAGCTATGCACAAGGATAAGTCAGGGCATTGTGGGAAGGTGTTAAAATGGGGGAGGGCAACTTACATCAGTATTAAGCCAAAGCCAGGGAGTGTTAATTGGGAGTAAGTGTTATTGGGCAAGTCCACATTTGACATGTGGGAGTTGTTTAAAGACCTACTGATCTGAGTTCAGTACTGGCATATTCTAATAAGGAGGGAGGATAAGGATAGCAAAGTAAGGGGCCCTTGGATAACGAGGACGGTTGTGAATTTAGTCAAAAGGGGAAAAGAATGACATGTAAGGTCTAGGAAGCTAAAATCAGACAGGGTCTGTGAGAAAGATAAAGAAAGCAGGGAAGAACTCCGTAAGGAATTAGAAGAGCAAGGAGAAGCTATGAAATGACTTAGTAAGTAGGGTTAAAGAGAATCCCAAGATATTCTATAGATATATTAAAAACAAGAGGATAACTATGGAGAGGGTAGGATCACTCAAGGTTAAAGGAGAGAATTTGTACTTGGAGGCAGAGGATGTGGGTGAGATCCTGAATGAGTATTTTGCATTGGTATTCATCTAGGAGAAAGACAAAGAAGATAATAAGATTAGTGTAGAGCATTTTGATATCAAGAAAGAAGTGGTGTATGGTCTCTTGAAGAGCACTAAGGTGGATAAATACTCAGGGCCCAATGGTATCTACCCCAGGTTATTGAGAGAGGCAAGAGAGGAGATTGCTGGGGTCTTGACCAAGATCTTTGTATCCTCGCTATCCACTCGAGAGGTCCGGAAGGACTGGTCAGTGGCTAATATTGTTCCTTTGTTCAAGAGGGGAAATCAGGATAATCCAGGAAACTGCAGACTGTTGATTCTCAATTCAGTGGTTGGGAAGCTATTGGAGAGAATTCTTAGGAATAAGAATTATGGCATTTGGAAAAGCATGGCCATATTAGAAACAGTCAGCTTGGTTTTGTGCAGAGCAGGTTATGTCTTACTAACTTGATTGAATTTTTTGAGGAGGTGACTAACATAATTGCTCAGTTTAGAGCAGTCGATGCTGTTTACATGGATTCTAGGAAGGCTTTCAACAGGGTCCCTCAGGGTAGTCTCATCCAGAAGATTAAGATGCATAGGATCCATGGTGACTTGGCCAATTGGATTCAGAATTGGCTTACACATAGAAGGGAGAAGGTAGTGGTGGAGGGGTGTTTTTCTGGCTGAAGGACCATGACTAGTGGTGTTCCACAGGCATCTGTACTGGGACATCTACTGACTTGGATGAAAACATAGATGGGCAGTTTAGTAAGATTGCAGATGATACAAAGATAGGCGGAGGTGTGAATAGTGTAGGATACAGCGGGATATAGATCAGTTGTAAATCAGGCGGAGAAATGTCAAATGGAGTTTAATCCAACCAAGTGTGAGGTCCTGCACATGGGAGATCAAATGTTAACGAAAAGTATACGGTTAATGGCAGGAATCTCAACAGCACTGATGTACGGAGGGATCTTGGGATTCAAGTCCATTGCTCCCTGAAAGTGGCCACACAAGTTGATAGGGTGGTAAACAAAAGACGTATGGCATACGTGCCTTTCAGTTGGGGCATTGAGGACAGAGGTTGGAATGTTATGTCGCAGCTTTATAAGACTTTGGTTAGGCGGCACTTAAAGTCTTATGTTCAATTCTGGTCGCCACATTACAGGAAGGATGCAGAGACTTTGGAGAGGGTGCAGAAGAGATTTATCAGGATGGTGCCTGGAATAGATAGTCTGAGCTAAAAGGAGAGGCTAGAAAACCTCTGGAGCGGCAGAAGATGAGGAAAGACTCGATAGAAGTCTAAAGAATTATGAGAGGCACAGAATCTTTCTCCCCAGGATGAAATGTGTAATACTAGGGGGCATGCATTTAAGGTGAGAGGTGGAAAGTTCAAAGGGGATGTGAGGAGCAAATTTTTTTTTACACAGAGAGTGATAGGAATCTGGAATGTGCTGCCAGGAGTGGTAATGGAGGCGGAAACGATAGGGACGTTTAAGGGGCTTTTGGATAAGCACTTGAAAATGCAAGGAACAAAGGGATATGCACCAATGTCAGGCAGAAAGGTTTAGTTTCATTTGGCACATGTTCGGCACAACATCGTGGGCCAAAGGGCTCATTCCTGTTCTGTACTATTCTATATTGTTTGGAATCAAATGCCCACATTCACCTGATAGAACAGTTTGGTAAGGAGGGAAGGGAACTGTACTCTTCATAGGCAATACTTCAGTCAGTGTTTTATGGCTTTTATCAATAATCAGCTGCTTCTGAAATTCAATTTGATTAAGAGGAGGAATATTCTACACTGAAGGTCATAAACGTCTGTTTATCTCAGAAAGAAGCTAGATATTCACTTGACATCTATGCATCTGATTCAACTTTAATTTTACTGGCAAAATAGTTTTGTTAGAGAAGAGCTTTGAGGGGTAAATAAACTAGACAGGTAAATGGAGTTTGAATTCAGGTTAGCCATAATATATTTGCATAGTCTCTTTTTGTTCCTACATTTCATATTTTTTGGTCAAAGTTGATTCTTTCTAATATTTGAATGTCATTTGGCAGTACCAGATGGTCATGGGTATCTGAAGACTTGACCAGAATCCAGTACACCTCACAAACAAAGGTACCCACTACCTTCAGAGTCAAGACATTGAGAGTTAATTTGTTGTGATTTCCTACGAAAATGTTTTAAAATCTAATTTTTATGCAGAAATATGTGAACACAACAATCTGAAAAAAATGTGGACAGTTCTTAGACAGAATTCTGGTTCTTTGTTTTCGACAGATAAACCTAGTCACAAATGTCTAACGAGGTAAAAATCTTCAACTTGTCCCCACAACAAACATGGCCTTGAAACACCAGGAACATTTAATGTGTGTTCATTACTTAGTTCTCCTGATAGTTTTGCCAGGCTCCACACTGAGACTTGGCTGCTAATGTGGATGGTGAGAGGAGACTGACTGAGACACGTATATCCTTTTGTTTTATGCAATCTACACTTGAAATTATTCCAACATTTCTTTGCAGTTTGCTCCCATTTTCAACTGGTCTGCAGCTAATTCAATGTTTAGAATTGTTTAAGGATTTTCTTGCATGCTGAAACTTTAATTTCTCTTTCCGCACTGACAACAAAATGTTTGAGATACCCTGGTGTGCGGAATAACAAGGCTTTTTCACGTTAACTGTGTGTGAAATCATCACCACCTTTCAGTATGGAAGCGTTTTCATGTATATCATCCTGCTTGAAGCCAGATAATATCAGATTTGTTCCCTCAATGAGGATAAGATAATATGCTCACAAGCAAGGTTTCATTCATTCAAAGTTTAATCATCCAAATTAGGCGAGGTGCTCAAAAATCAAAGGAAACTGGTATTGGGAAATGAGGTCTTTTGCACACACCATCAATGAGCTCAAACTTACTGGGTCAAATCTAAATTCTTGTCACCTTTTTACATCTCTCAGTTACAAGTTCCTTACCAAAATGTCCATCCACTGAGATCATAAATTAATGAGTAATAGGTAATAGACAATAGTTCTACTGATTAATGTGGATTAGAGAATCACTCCAAAACTATTCCATCATTCTGCATCTTCCATTTCCTCCGCCTCCTGTTCTTACCAAGATCATGCAAATATTCTTCAATGAAGTACAATTGGGTGAGTGTCTTTTGGTACTCAATCAGGCAAGGCAAATGGAAATCAACTTTAACATTCCAGTCGTACCTCCTCCTGTGGATTACACAATTAGACGTACCTGTACCAACCAATTTTATTTCACTTCATGTGATATCAAGGCATGGCTGAACACACAGGATGAACACACAAATAGGGCCTGGCAACATTATGTATTGTTGCTGATGATCTATGCCACAGAAGTGGTCATTCCTCTAGTCCAGCAGTTTCAGTGTAGCTACTCTGTTCACATTTACCTGGCAAAGCAGACAATTCACTCAAGAAAACAGGACAAATTTCATTAAGCCTATTATTTTTTCATTTCATTTACAAGACATCAACAGCACTGGCAGGACCAGTATATATCACCCATCCTTAACTGCCCTTGATAAAGTTGCAGTGAGCTCCGTTCTTAAACTGCAGCAGTCCATTTGGGTTCCAAGATTTTGACTTGGCAGCTCTGAAGGGACCATGATATATTTCTAAGTCAGGATGGTATCAGTTTTGGAGGGGAACCTTTAAGTGGCGTTGTTCCCATGTACCTGCTACCTTTGTCCTTCCAGTTTATAGCAGCAGTTTGTTCGGATAGTGCTCAGAAGCTTTTGGGAATTATTACTCCATACGTCCATTATAATCATCAACAGAGTGATGGAAGGTGTTGTTGACAACACCATCAAACGGCACACATTTCACATTAATTTAAACAAGTGATGAATCCTTCAATTACTATTCTGTAAATGTTCCAAGATAACACAAGCATTAAGACACTTCAATGTCTACCAATGAATGTTAAGAACTTGTTGGCCTGTACACTGGGGAAATGTTTCTTCTTTTGAACAGCACCATGGCCGATTTTAAATGAGCTAAAAAATGTTTCTTGATTTAATATCTCCAACTGAAGTTTGGGCAGGTGTTGAGGAGGGTGGTAGGATGGAGTCAAGAAGGGCATATTGGACAGGAGATGTAGGCTTGTTGAAATGCAAACCCAAGCAATGCAGCCAGCAAGGATGGAGTATTGTGCATAATCTGCCTACTCACACCCTAATCCAATGCTGGTGAGAATTGCTGCCAATAGAAATTGGTTTGGAACCTTGGTATCCAGTTTTGCCTGCCATTTTTTAAAGGCTTCCTGTGCCAACCCAACAAAAATGGAATGTAGAAAATTTGTAGTCTTTCAAAAGTGGTTTGGGCTTTCAAAGGATGTTTGATAAAGTGTCATGTATTAGTTTGTTAGCAAAAATAAATTCCACATGGTAACAGAGGCAGTAGCAGCATGGATACTAAATTGGCTATGGGGTAGAAAATGGAGATGTGCTGAATGCCTAATTTTTGGACAGGCAAGAGATATTCAATAATATACACAGTATTAACACACTTCTGCTTTTTTAACAAACATTAATAGCCTTGTCTTGACGGTATAAGACTTAATTGTGAAATGTGGAAGAGTTGTAGGAATATCACTGGACTTATTTTCTTCTTTCATGAAAAGACACAAAGTAGGAATTAAATTATTTTGGCTACATAAAACAGGATCTTGTATATACGAGGCTTCCGGCATGCATAAATGCATCACATCCCACCTAGAAATCTTAAAGTCCACTCCAATGTGATTCTTATCGCAGTCTGGATTATTTAGTAGATGTTGTCCGATAACAGAATCACTTCTAATGTTGGAATTGTGTCCTGACACTTGCAATCATGGGCTGTTTGAGCTTGATTGGCATGATGCCCACTGCAAATGGTCAACTTCACATGTTACTTGATATGATCCACCAGTTTGTGAATGTATATATCATTTTAATCATTCATATGGTACGAAAACATCTTCTTGTCTTTATGGCAGCATCATTTTAGATTGAGACAGAAATAATCCCTTGTGTGTTTATTGAAAAGAGGCATCGTAAGACAGTTAACTTCAGACAATACTGAAAGAACAAGGTGTCTCAAAAAAATTGAACAACTGGTGAAGCTAGCAATATCATGCCGCTACTTTACAATTAATACACAAGTGGTTTTCTTCACCTAACAGGATGCTACCATTAAGCTAAATATTTATTTTGTCTATCTTTTGCCTAATGTGAAAGGTGGTAGTTGAGTTTCAGTGCCCATGTGTTGCCAAATATATTGGCCATATTGCCCAAGAACTGGTAAATCACATCAATCAACACATCCCATTGGTAATTCACAGTAGACAGTATACAATGCTCCACCAGCCTGTACTTACAAGCCTCAGAATTCAATGTCCAACTTTAAGTATGATTCTACTGCCAGACAACATTTAAAAAACAATCCAGACTACGTTAAGAATTAGGAGTTGGGACGTCATGTTCCAGCTGTACAAGACATTTGTGAGGCCACTTTTAGGATAAAATTCTGGTCACCCTGCTTTAGGAAGGATGTCATTAAACTAGAAACTGTGCAGAGAACAATTTACAAAGATGTTGCCAGGACTGGAGGGCCTGAGTTATATGGAGAGGCTGAATAGGCTGAGGCCTTTTTCACTGGAGCATTGGAGATTGAGGAGTGACCTTATGGGAAGTTTATAAAATCATGAGGGGCACAGATAAGGTGAATTGCTAAAGTCTTTTTCCTAGGATGGGGAGTCCAAAGCTGGAGGGCATAAGTTTAGGGTAAGAGGGGAAAGATTTAAAAGGGACCCAATGTGCGATGTTTTCATACTGAGGATGGTGTGCGCATGGAATAAGCTGCCAGAGGAAGTGGTGGAGGTGGGTACATTACAACATTTAAAAGACGTTTGGGCAGGTAAATGAATAGGAAAAAGTTTAGAGGGATATGGGCCAAATGCAGGCAAATGGTTCTAGTTCAGTTTGGGATGCCTGTTCAACATGGATGAGTTAAACCGAAGGGTCTGTTTCCATGCTGTATGACTGTATGACTCTTTGACTCTACATCTAAAATCAATAAATTTGCAGTGCAATGCACTTGAGCATTCTAGAAACCTCATTAATAAACAGGCAAGGGGCTTTTGTGATGCAGTAGCAGTGTTCCTACCTCTGGGCCAGATTGGTCTGGGTTCAGTCCTGCCTGCTCCAGATGTGTATGTGTCATCATATGTGTAGAGAGGAGATTGTGTCTGTAATTCACCTTGACCTATAAAACAAAAATTAGACTGAGACATTTGGAAGCTTCACTGGTTTTTTTTTTGATGCCTATGCAAGGAAAATGCACTATTTCTGTGGGATAAATGGATTTTCCCCGAGCTGTTACAGGACATTAATTTTTACATTACGTTTACATGGATGTTACATTATTTAAATGTACCAACCACACGTGATTCTATGCATCCAGTCATGGTCAAATTACATCTATGATGTTTGAATAGTAAATTATCACCAGAACATATGCACAGGAAGGAGCGTTGGGGGGTGGTGGGGCGGAGTGGTGTAAACAAATGGTCAACAGCAGTGTCTTTAATCTTGTTTGCAAAGGACGTCTAATCTTCCGATCTGTTTATTTCTCCAGTACAATGTCTTAGGATGTCACATCTGATCACCTTCTCCTGAAAAAGGAGCTATTTGCTTTGGGCCTAGCATCATTCACAGGGGAATGTTCTCATCTCACAGTCGTATGTGATTCTTTGCAATTCTGGGACAGGACCATTTCATTTATTCATCTCTCTTTTGTCTGTGCCCTGTCAAATGTACTGACATGTATGGATCCAGGCCACCTTAATATACTGAAATAATTACACCACTTTTCCTAAGCTACGTTACTTGATCTAAATGTAATCCTATCTAAGATTTATTCAAGTTTTATTTTAACTGATTTTTTTCCTTCTTCCTACATGTCTTCCCAGGTGATTAAAATATCTGCTAATAAACAAGGCCCTGTTTTATGTATCCGAAAGGAATTCATACAAATGTTAAACTGTTGTGTCATTGGGAAGCATCCGTAGATTCTGCCAATCTCGGCTGCATTTCTTGGGGCACCACGGTGATGAATCAGCATCTGCCAGTGAGAACTGAGAGTGACAGTTTGATGTTCTTACTGCATCTGCATGCAAATGATAACCAGCACCGTCTTTCATTCCATACGTATTGATGTTCTACTTCCAAGCCTGGCTTCTTGTATCTCAGTCCCGTTGAGTGCAAGAGAAAGAGCTTCGACTTTGAGCGTCCATTTCGCAATATTAATATGTTGTTACTTTGCAAATATACAACTCTGAACATTGAGATTTGAGACCTTTCTTCAGTTTGAAATGCTTCCAAAGCATAAATATTCTAGTTATTTCTGCACAAATTGTCCAAAGTGGACATTATCAACAAAACTAAACTGCAAAATGTGAAGTACAACTTTCATTTGATGCAAAATCAAGTTTCTCTCATCTTTTGTGATTGTTATTAAACTGTTATTTTCGAAGTGAGCCTTACAAGCAGTAGGGCCCAGATCCCCACGGTGCGATAAATCTCCATTGGGAGTTGCTGCTGATGGTACACTTTTTCATGCCTTTGACAAGGCTCCAAAAATTAAGCCATTTAGGTAGTGGGTACATTTCAAAAAGTTTTGAATGGTTTTCTTTTAATTTACTAAGTATGTCCAACACCAAATCAGTGATTTGCATATTTGCATGGAGGTGTTCTTCACTTGGCTGGCAACTCTTCATTTCCACCATCCCACAAGCAGATTGTTTATGTTGAAATGTCTTGGCTTTCTCTTCACCTCCATGCAAGACCTAGGCCCAGTCTAACTAGCAATCAGTTTGTGTATTCTTTACATGGGAATTGCATTAAACAAAAATTGGTTCATTCACGAATGGTGGATTGAGACTGTGATTAAGATGCTTCCTTTTTTTGATAGGCCAATTTTAAAGCACGTTTAAACCAGTATTCACCATTTAGATTCAGATTTTTTCTGATGAAGGGTTTAGGCCCGAAACGTCAAGTTTTCCTGCTCCTATGATGCTGCTTGACCTGCTGTGTTCATCCAGCCCCATGCTTGTTATCTCTTCACCATTTACCACTCTTAATTGTTCTAAGAGCTTTTATTAAAGCTAATCATTAGTCTTTAAGAAAATGCCACTTAAAATATTGCCCAATTGGTGATGCCAGTTTTTGCATTTAATGATACTCAAATGGATTTCAGATGAAATTCAAAAAAATGAGCACAGAAATCATTGGTTGTGTGCAAATATGAACTCAATCGTGACATTATTTAAATAAGGGAGGCGTGAAAGGCTATTGATGAAAATATAATGTATCCTTGGTATGGAATGGAGGATTTGAGTTATAAGGAGAGGCTGGATGGGCTGGGACATTTTTCACTGGAGCTTGGGAGGTTGAGGGGTGACCTTATAGAGGTTTATAAAATCATGAGGCGTATACATAAGGTGATTGGCAGGTGTCTTTTCCCTAGGCTGGGGTATTTCGACACCAGGGGACATATTTTTAAAGTGAGAGGAGTAAAATTTGAATATAAGACATGAGGGGCAACTTTTTTTACAGAGTGGTTCACATGCGAATGAACTTCCAGAGGAAGTGGTGGATGTGAGTACAGTTACAATGTTTAAAAGACATTTGAATAAGTTCATGAATAGCAATGTTTGGAAAGATATGGGCCAAGCGCAGGCAGGTGGGACTAGTTCAGTTTGAGATTATGTCGGCATGGAGTGGTTGGGCCAAAGGGCCTGTTTCCATGCTGTATGACACTATGATTCTATAACAACAGATTGCGGGAGTGAATCAATGAACTCAGCGATTATTTGATCTTTGAATTCTCTTGTTGCTGATAATGAAAGGTAAAGTAATGAAACTTGCTGAGAGAACGATAGAAAACTGTAAGGAATCAGCTTCTGAAAAGCCCTGATTTTCTCACTGGAATTGAAGCTGACTAGTTGGCCCGAGGTGATTTCCAATAACCAAAGGATATAAAGCATTAACTACGAGGCAAAAACATCAGTGAGAGGCTTGTGAAATGCAAATGTTCCTCTCTTTCAAGTAGGTGTAAAGAGATCTTCCAGTGAAGAATGCCCAAGGTTGAAATAAAAGGCACAATCAGTTTGCAAAGAGAATTAATGAGGGAGCAACATGATTTCAGCATCTGAATTACAGGTTGCCCAGAGTGAAGCTGCAGAGAATGGTGAGGGGCTGCTTTGACGTTGCTTCAGCTGCAGTCATTTTGCACTTTTGGTAAAATGTGACAGAACAGCAGTTTGCTCAAACCTGAATCCCATGCTTAGGCCCCTTTATGTTGTTTTACCAAATTGCATATGTGTATGATATCATTGGGTATTTAAAGCATGCACAGTGAATTATACTAAAGAAAATCAACAGGAAATTTTAAGCTCAGCCTTCATCTTGTTGGTACAAGATTGTGCACATGGCGGCAGTAAAGGAATCAGGGAGGAGTGAGGTAAAAGAAGAAATCATGAAAGATAAATATTTCACTCCACAAGCCCTGGCTCAGTCAGTAGCAAACTGACCTTTGAGTCAGAAACCCTTAAGAGTGGATCCAGAATCTTGAGTTCACACTCTAGACTGACAAGTTTCAAGTACTATAATGCCAATGGAGCTGTATTATTCATGAAAGAGATATTAAATCAAGGTCCATCAGTCTTCTGAGGTTGATACACATTATCCCAGTGACTTTATTTAATAAAAGCAGGCCTGTCCTGACCTGGGCAATATTTATATCCCAATTAACATGACTTAAGCAAATGCTCAGTATATTGTTATATTGTTGTTTATGGGAACTCAGCGTGCACCAATTAGTTGCCACGTTTTCAAGATTACAAAATTATGTAGATCGATTATAAAGCACTTTAAGATATTCTGAGGTTGTGAAAGGAACAATAATAAAGCAAGTCTTTCCTTGTTTCCAACCATTTCCAAGTCAGTGAGCCATCCTTAATTTATTCATTTGCTTGTCTATTTATTCAATTTATTGTCACATATATCTGGAAAATACAGTGAAAAGTGATTTGTTGTCACAATCCAGGGCCATTTTGAGTTACAGCAAAGATAAAGAGAAATTACTCAAATAAGAGTTCCTCTTCTGTTCAAATCGGGGTTATCAAGCAAGGCTTCAGGGCTTCTGCAAGGTCTCTGAAAGGTGTTCTGGTCCTCAAGGAGTCCCTGCTCCAGGAATAGCAATGTCAATGCTGACGCCCCAGGAGACCCCAGCTCTGCTTCCGCCACCATCGTTTTGCCAACACCAATTAAAGCATGAACTATACCAAAGAAAATCTTCAGGAAATTTTGAGCTCAGCCTTCATCTTGCCAGTACAAGATTGTGCATGTGGTGGTAGCAAAGGAATCAGGGAGTAGTGAGGTAAAAGAAGAAATCATGAAAGATAAATATTACACTCCACAAGCCCTGGCTCAGTCAGTGGCAAACTGACCTTTGAGTCAGAAACCCTTAAGTCTGGATCCAGAATCTCCAATAGACAGTCACTACAGGTTCACTGTTTTAAATAAAGACACTAACATTTTCAAACACTGTAAAACTATACAAAATCAACTCGGATGTTATTGCTAGCTGAAAATTCACATTACTGACCATTTGCATTCCACAGATCAAAGTATCAAGATTCCAGTGTTAGACAGAATATCTCAACACCAGAAATTCTTTTCACTCGATAGCTTTCAATCCCAATTTAACCAAACAGGCATCAAAGTGTCATAATGGACATGTTTTGATTGTCTTGCACAATAAGTACTTCCTTTCCCCGTCAGCTAATAATATCCTTTATCCTCTAGATTATACTTCCAACCGTTGAAAGCTAATTCTTATGAAAATGCAAGAGATTTGTGTGGCAAAGCAAGTTATACTTTTTGTTCAGTAATAACGCAGAAATTTTTTGTCAGTCCACACTGACATCAGAAACTAGAAATGTGACACATTGAAAGGTGTCAACATCTCTCAACCTATGCTGAACCAATTTTGGAAAGTTAAAATTTTGTTGCAGAAGAGTGCTTGCAGTTAAAAGTGAAATGAAAAATATCACACGGTGAGAATTTAGGGAGCATTTAAAGGTGCATACGTTCTTCATTCGAAGCAGAAAAAATGTGAAGCTTAACAACACAGCAGTCAAAGCATCACTAATCAGATTGATCAAACACCCGTCCTTCACTCACTCCATTCTTGTCTGCTACTTTCTCAAAATTTTACAATTTTGACCAGAAGTTATCGTCACAAAACAACATACTGGATTTTCACTGCAGAATTCAACATCTGAACAAATTCTGACCTAGGCCCTAGGACTGAGCTGATTTTTAAATGTGACTTGCTTAATTTAACCATAAGGGTCAACGTGTTGACCAATTGGAGACACCCAGTGAGTTGGGAGCTGGCTGCCCAGCACTAGGAGCAAAGCTAATTAGATCAGGCAGCTCCTGTGAAACCTATGGACATAGAACAAGGTTGTAATGCCTCTGCACAACAACATCATGTTCTGCACTCTTGCTGGCCTTACCTAGCTCCACAGATTTCTTTCCAAGACAGCTGCGGAGAGATTTACTTGAACCCCACTGTGAAGCCAGTCATGCCAGAAAGCAAAATTAAAAATGGCATTCATGAACAGGCAAGCTGTATAGGAATCTCATTAAGGTGTTTAAACAAAACATTAACTCATTAACTTGCAGCATGTATGGCACAGAGTTAGACTCCCAACAGTGTGGAAACAGGCACTTCAGCCCAACAAGTCCACACCAACTCTCACAGCATCCCACCCTGACCCATTCCCCTATAACCCACCTAATCTACACATCCCTGGACACTGTGAGCAATTTAGCATGGCCAATCCACCTAGCCTGCACATCTTTGGCCTGTGGGAGGAAACCAGAGGACCCTGAGGAAACCCATGCAGACACAGGGAGAATGTGCAAACTCCACACAGACAGTCGTCCGAGGGTGGAATCGAATCCAGGGTTCTGGTGCTGTGAGGCAGTACTGCTAACCACTGAGCCACCTTGCCTCCTTTCCAGCCCATCCCGGGCCCACCTTGTCAGAACATTACCTTCGCTTCTCTCTCCGCAGATGGTGCCAAACATCTAGAGTTTCTTTAGACCGTAAGATGTAGGAACAGAAATAGGCTATTCAGCCCATTGAGTCTGCTCCACTGTTCAATGAGATTCTGGATGATTTGATAATTCTCAACTCCTCTTGCCTGCCTTATCCTCACAGCCCTTGATTCCCTTACTGATTAAAATATGTCTATCTCTACCTTGAGTATACTGAACAACCCTGTGTCGACAACCTTCCATGGTAAAAAATTCCACAGATTCATAACCTATAAGAGAAGAAATTCCTCATCTCTGTCCAAACTGGGTGACCATTTATTCCCTCTGGTCCAAGATTCTTCCACAAGGCAAAACAACTACTCATATCCACATTGTTAGGCCTCCTAAGAATCTTATGTTTAATAAGATAAACTCTTATTCTTTTGAACTGCAATGAATACAGATCCAAGCTACTCAGCCTCTCCTCTTAAGAAAATCCCTCCATACCCGGGATTAACCTAGTCAACTTTCTCTGGACTGCCTCCAATGCCAGTATATCTTTCTTTGATAAGGGACCAAAACTGTTCACATCATTCCAGCTGTGGTGTAGAGTTTTGGTAAGGCATCCTTATTTTAACATTTTGTTCATTTTGAAATAAGGGTCAATATTCCACTTAGCTTCCCCATTACCTGCTGAATTTGGATGCTAATTTTTATAATTTATGCATGGGGGCCCCCAAATCCCTCTTTGAAGTGCCTTTCTGAAGTTTTACATCATTCAAATCTTATTCAGCTCCTTTATTTTTCCTGCCAAAGAGTGTAACATCATATTCTGACACTTTATATTCCTTCTGCCAGGTTTTTGCCACTCATTTAACTGTCTGTATTGCTCCACAGATTTTGTGTCATCCTCACCATTTGCTTTCCCATCTATTTTTGTATCTTCCACAAACTTGGCTTTAGTACATTAACCAAGTCATTGTAAACAACTGTAGCCCACAGCACTGATCCCTGTAACAACCACTTTTTACATGTTGTCATTTCTGAAACTACCTACCTTACACCAACACTATCTTTGAATAGTTAGTCAATCTTCTATCCTTGTTAATATAGTACCCTCAACATCATCAGCTGTTATCTTATAAACTACCTTACGTGTGGTACTTTATTGAATGCCTTTTGGAAAATATATTTCATCTAGTGTTTCCCCATTATTTAACCTGCTTGTTACTTCCTCAAATAATTCTAATATGTTTGACAGACATGAATTTTCTCATGAAACCATAATAACTGTTTATTTTTGTTTTAGGTATTTCTGAATCGTCTACGACCTTTCCCAAATCTAAGGATTCTTCAAAGATTTTCAGTGTAAACCATCATCTCTGTGGCTACTCCCTTTAACATCCTTGGATATAATCCAACAGGTCCAGGGAACTGACCAGTCTTTAGCCTCATTAGTTTCCCTCATACATCTTTGTCTATGATAGTTGTGTTTATATCCTCTCCTCCTTTACCCTTGATTATTTTAGAATTGCTGGAAATGCTATTAGTGTTTCTGCCATGAAAATGGAAAATTTATTTATTCAATCCTCCGCCATTTCTTGGCGCCCCATTTTTATTTTCTCATCCTCTATGGGACCAAATGCACATTGGCCCCGCTCTTCCTCTACATATATTTAAAGAGTCTTTTGCTTTCCATTTTGAGATTGTTTGCTTTTGTACCCTCAAAGTTTATTTTCTCCCTATTTATTTTGGTCATCTGTTAGCATTTAAACCACCCCAATCCTATGGCTCACCACTACTCTTAGCTATATTGCATGTTTTTCCTTTCAATTTGATACTCTTATTAACTTCCCTGGTTAAGATGGTTGACTTTTCCTGTTCCTCAAATATTTTCTCCTCACTTTGTCGTGAGCCATGACAATTTTCTTAAACTATTCTTTCTAACTGTCTTTTCTACTAAACTCCTTTAACAGTCCACTCCAACTAACTCTGTCCTCATTCCTTTGTAGTTACCCTCCTTTAAATTTTGCTCAAATATTTCTGACCCATGTTTCTCACTCTCAAACTTAATTCTACCATGTTATGGTCATTGTTTCCTCAGGGATCTCTTACTCTGAGATAATTTATTAAAACGGCCTCATTTACCAGATCCAAAAAAGCCTGATCTGTGGTTGGATCCAACACATATTGTTCAAGGAAATTGTATCAAATACACTCTATGAATTCTTCCTCATGGCTACTTCTGCCGAATAGCCGAGTGGTATTGTCACTGCACTCGTAATCCTGAGGGCCCAGGTAATGTTCTGGTGACATGGTTTCAAAACCTGCACCCCACATCCAGTGGGTGTTGAAATTAGACTTCAATAGAAAAAAAGGTCTGGAACTAAAAGTCAGTCTGATGGTGATCACAATTTCGCTGTCAATTATCATAAGAAAAAAAACTGTCTGGCTCACTGATGAAATTTAGGAAAGGAAATCTGTCATTCTTACATAATTTGGTCTACATGTGACTCCACACCAATGGCAATGTGGTTAATTCTTAACTGCCCTCTGGGCTGTTAGGAATGGGTTAAAAAGTGCTGGTCGAGCCAGCAATACCAACATCCAATGAACAAGTAAAACTAACTGATTTTCCTAATCCACATGAAGATTAAAGTCACCCATGATTAATGCACTGCCTTTTAATATGTGTCCTAATAGCCTGATTTATTCCCTGTCTTACAATTTAGCTACTGTTGGAGCCTATAGATTACTCCCACCAGTATCTTCTTCATCTTGTATTTCTTACCTCCATGTGGATTCTGCATCATCTGATCAAAAATCATTTCTCACTATCATACTCATTCCATCGTGTACTAATAAATACCACCACACTCTCCTTCCTTCCTGAACTTTTGAAAAGTCACATAACCCTGAATATTTAGTGATCTCCATATAACTATGTTTCTGTAATGTCTATAACATCACAGTCATTAATTTCTATTTTCCTTTTAATTCACTTATGATGTCCAGAATACTACGTGCATTTAAACAAATAACCATCAATTTTGCCTTTTGGTTTGGTCCAGCACTGACGGTAGAAGGGACATGGATTCTCTTTAAGCTTTATGGTTTTCTATTCATAAACAATTCAAAATGGTGCTGGATCATAGCAACAGTGGAAGTTTTTCACTATTTTACTGTATTTTTCCCTGTAAAATACACAATTGACAATAAAATAATTCATTCATTCACTCACTTTTCCTTGCTTGTACTATTGGCTGCTGTTTTTTCTATGTCGCTACATTCGCTCCCTTATTGTCCTACTCTGGGCATTGATATCCAAAATAGCTGCCCAGAAATGCTGCCATATACATTTGCTTTGCGAGCCTATCATTCCCCTCTCCCATATCACAGCCATCTCTACAACCCTAGTTCTATGATTTGGCAAGCTACTGGTCCCAGCACTGTTCAAATAAAGCCCTTTTCACCAGAACTGCACCATTCTACCTCAGTATTGGAGCCAGTGTCCCTGAACCAAAACAAATTCCACTCACATTTTTAAGCTATGCATTTAACTGCTTGACTTTATTAACCCTTTACAGGTTGCTCTGGCTCAGGTAGTAATTCTAGGATTTTGACCTCTTTTGCCAGGAATCCTGTCCCACAGAGTAAACCCTTTATCCCATTTCAGAGTTCTAGTTCCAACTGGCCCTCCCTCTCATTGAGCTCTTAACTTCTCTACACTTTCATTTTAGGACCTTCCAGCGTGACATGACCATCTCAATTCTTTCACACCCCTCACTCATTTTAGTCTCCCTCCTCGGTGAACTTTCAGCATTCCATTCTCTCAGGTCTAACCTTGCTGACAAGGTTAATACGGCTGTTTGAAAGCCAGTCTGTTATTCTGAAAACAGAAAGCCAACTCATTGGAAATGTTGGAAAGCTGATGTTTCAGGTCGGGGCCCTTCTTCAGAAAGGGTCTTCTGAAGAAGGGTCCCGACCCGAAAAGTCAGGTTTCCTGCTCCTCTGATGCTGCCTGGCCTGCTGTGTTCCTGTAGGTCCACACTGTGTTATCTCTGACTCCTGCATCGGCAGTTCTTACTATCTCTCATTGGGAATGTTGATTGTCAAGTGAAAGAGTCAAGATGAACCACAGATACTGACTTCAGTGTGAGCTTTTTTTTTATTAGGTAGCGCAGATGCTGCTGACAGGTTTTTGAAAGGGCAGAATCCTAAAGATTAGTGGCATTTTCCAGATTTTTCTGACCTCACCACAGTTAGATAGCAAAGGTAGCATTCCATATCACATAATTGTCATCAATTTAGACAGCAAAGTGGTTGCAGTAATTTTGTGTTAATGTAGCACTGGCAATCTGTGATCTCTTTATCGGAACAGTGCGCACATTACCTTGAAAGCTTTACAATAGTTCTTTCAGTTTAGGTTCTGTTCTACTTCAGCCATTACTGTAAGAGGTCTTCAACACACGCATTGTTATCTGTGTCAGTTACTGAGTTCACTATAAATGTCCAGGGTGGCACAATGGCTAGCACTGCTAACTCAGCACCAGGGACCTGGGTTCAATTCCATTCTTGGGCTACTGTGTGTGTGGAGTTTGCATATTTTCCCCGCGTCTGCAGGGGTTTGCTCCAGTTTCCTCTCGCAGTCAGGTTAGGTGGATTGGCCATGCTAAATTGCCCAGAGTGTACACGAAAGTGCAGACTAGTTGGATCAGCTATGGGAAATGCAGGGTTACAAAGACAGGGTAGGGGTCTGGCTTAATGGGCCAAATAGCATACTTGCACACTGTAGGGATTCCATATTATAGCAATTTCTTAAACACATTGTTGTTAGTGATTTACTAATTTACGTGGCCTATTTTGGGAGAAAATGCAAATGCTTAGGACATACAGCCTACAGCATTTGTTGATAGTGATAACAAAATACTGACCAAAATACAGGGCATAATTAAGGACCCAAAATCAACTAAACCCTTTCGGTATATGTTAGTAGAGGTGTTAATGCTGATAAGGATAGCTGAAGAACAATTCCACTCTTCAGATACACATTCTAGCAAGTGGAGAAATTTTATTTTCTCTTTGGTATAGAAGTCAGTTGTCTTGTATTGGGTTATAATTCTGAAAGGGTTAATTCTGGAGACTGCATTAATCTCCAATTAAATTGATGTTGTCATAAGAACTTGGATGGGGAAAAGGCAGTACAATTTAGGGTCCTGTAGAGGGAATACCTACTTCCTAGTTCTTCTCATTGTCTTAGTAACAATGAATGGAACCCTATATAGTCCTGAACAACCTGAGCAATGGTGAGAAATGTGCCAGAATCAAACAAGAAGTTAGGTGAGGTCTTTCTCTGTGTCAAGAGTAATGCATTACATGTCAAATTGAGTCCCAGGCAGTGAGATGAGATTCTCATTCAGGCACAGCAAACCGCCTATTGACAGGGATTAATGCATGTTTACAGCCTCATTAACAATGAATCTCACCTCATCAATATGCATTTCCCTATCCTACCACTCAACATAAGCAAACAAGATGCCAACAGTTCCCAAAATGAATGTCTGAACAGATACACTGGTGACTTCATTTGCTCCTCTAGGCCACCATCTTGGATGCTGGCAACAACACCTCGTGGCACAATCCGATCACACGCACCCACTGTCCACATTCACTGGCAACTTACACTAGCCATCACCTGGAGACCCTCATCACTCCCGCCTGATCCACTCACAGGTTCTATCTGAACTCCCACTGGTCACCTACCATTGCAATGCTGCTGCAAGGACAGTTTGTGCAAAATGATAATCTCCCAGCTCTTACAATAGACCAGGCTGCATCCCAGGTCTACTGGCTTGCTCTCTTAGCTCTCATTTGCTCACTGTCTATTTGGCTGCTCACAGCATCCCTGCCTCACCTTGCCTTGCCTCTTAGTACAGTCACTGAACCTATTTATGGGGACTAGGGATTGCAGGCAGGGAGGCCGAGGAATGTCAACTGTGAAAGCAGACAATTATAAATGTGAAATAGTGGCCAATGGCCAAGCAGGGATGAGAATGGGGGAATCATGCAGGAGGAATGTTCATCAACAGTAAGGATTGCCCTGGTGTCCAGAGAAAGGTACATGGGCATGGGGAAAATTGATGACCACACTTGACATGGTGACCTCAAATGGCAGGAGCTGGCCAGGGGAAAGAGATGTAGTTCCATTTTGATAAGTGAGGTAGGGACCTGAGAAACCTCGTTCTTCAACATGTATATTTGTTTTGAACTCAACATTCTTGAAAGAGCAGAGGGAATCCATTTAGTTTCAAATAGACATTGAACAGGCCTTTCCTATTCCTCTGATGTTGCCTGGCCTGCTGCGCTCCTCCAGCTCCACACTTTGTTATATCGTGGGAGACCTATTTGTGCAAGGTCTAAGCTATTTGATAAAGTACTATTGCACAAGGTAAGAGTTCACAATATTGGGGGTAATGTCGTAGTATTTATTGAGGATTGGTTAACATCCAGAAGAGAGAGTATCAGTATTAATGGATTTTTTTCAGGTTAGAAATATGGGGTGCCACAAGGATCAATCCCAGGGCCTTTATTGCTTACTATCTATATTATTAGTTAGAAGAGGTACAGATGTGATGTATCCAAATTTACTGATGATACAAAAATTGGTGGATGGGCGTGCTGTGACGACAACAAGAGATTATAGATAGGTTGAGCAAGTGGGCAAAAACTGATGGAATTAAATGTAGGAAAGTGTAAGATGATGTCCTTTGGTAGGAAATATGAAAAGGCAGACTATTATTTAAAAGGATAAGGACTCCTGAAAAAGTATAATCTGGAGAGATCCGGATGTTTTTATATATGAAATACAAAAGGTTAGAATGCAAGCGCAACACATAATCAAGAAGGCAAATGAAATTTGACCTTTACTGCAAGGAAGCTAACGTTTATAAATAGGGAAGTCTTGTTACAACTGTACTGTGTGTTGGCAATACAATCATTCGAATACAAGCTAAAGGTCCTCACTATTTCTTCCATCTGTCTTAAACCATCCCCAGTAAAAACAATTTTCCTTTAGCACTTTAGAGTTCACAATATTCTCTGAAATATTGAATTAGATTACTCCTCTTGAATAACTGTTTGACTGGGTTTTCAAAAAACCTCCTCAAAAGTTACCTATATGCCAGTATTTTGAAACCCAAACCCAAAAATCAGATCAAGACATGCACAGGTTGCATATCTTTTATCGCAATACATCAGTTTTGAAGTATGTACACTCTTCACTTCAATTTGTAGACTAAGTTGTACATGCTCCCCAAATGATGTTATGGGAACTAACTGACTCAGTATGGGAGAGTACCATTGCAAAATAAATGCAAAACGTTAAGGATCCTGCATTTAAGGTAATGGCAATCTACCTGTTTTATGAGGAACAACGTCCTCAACAACAGATATTCAAGCGATAAAATGTTCACAAGCAAGCTCAAGAACAGGATCAAGGTGAGAAATCATACAACACCAGGTTATACTCCAACGGGTTTATGTGAAAACACAAGCTTTTTGAGATTTGATCCTTCTTCAGGTGTTAGTGAGAGAGGCAGTATCAGGCACAGAATTTATAACTAAAAGATCAAAAGGTCACACCACTGATGAGAATGTATTAAACAAACCTAAGATGCTGTTAAATGTTTAATCAGTTAGAAGGTTTTAATTGATTAATATGTATATGCTAATCCCTGAATTGCTTTAAAGTCATTGACCTGAGAGAACTAAAGATTTTATCAGTATAAAGATGAGGTGGTATTTTAGGTCAGACAATGCACGTTAGGTGTAAGGCTTTGTTAGGACCTGTATGTGTTTTGATTTGGAGTCAGACTGGTTTTATTTCTAAAGTAGGAATTTATAAAATGCCACATTGACCAATTGTCTATAAATTGTGTGCTTTTTGAACAAAATAGAATGTATCTGCAAATACAAATTCACCTCATAGATTTACGTGTGTGTGTGTGTGTGTGTGTGTGTGAGAAAGACAGAGAGAAAGGGAGTGTGTGTGTGAGAGAGAGAGGCTGTGTGAGAGATAGAGACAGTGTGTAAGTGAGAGAGAAAGAGAGACAGAGAGAGAGAGTGAGTGAGTGAGAGAGTGTGTGTGTGTGTGTGTATGTGTGTGTGTTTGAGGGGAGTACAGAGAAAGAATATGTGTGTGTGTGCATGCGTGGGAGAGAGAGTGTGTGTGTGGGAGAGGAGGTGTGTGTGTGGGGGAGTGAGTGTGAGAGTGGAAGAGAGAGAGAGCATGTGTGTGAGGGAGAGTGTGTGAGTGTGTTTGTGTGAGTGAGTGCGTATGTATGTATGCGAGTGTGTGAGTATGAGAATGTATATTGTGCTGGAGTCACCTGTAGTGTGACATGAATCCAAGATCCCGGTTGAGGCCGTCCTCATGGGGACTGAATTTGGCTATCAGCCTCTGCTCAACGACTCTGCGTTGTTGTGAATCCGGAAGTCCACCTTGGAGGAGGTTTACCTGACCATGGTTTCGAAAGCTTGTATTTTCATATAAACCTGTTGGGCGAGAACCTGGTGTCGTGTGATTTCTGACCTTGTCCACCCTAGTCCAACACCAGTATCTCTACATCACAGAATCAAGGTGAACAGACCTCAAACTAAAAACCTATCATCTACATTATCCACAAGGA
Source organism: Ginglymostoma cirratum (assembly GCA_024137785.1). Lineage (NCBI taxonomy): Eukaryota > Metazoa > Chordata > Chondrichthyes > Orectolobiformes > Ginglymostomatidae > Ginglymostoma > Ginglymostoma cirratum. Next base: position 32,441,822 of record JAHRHZ010000026.1, read on the forward strand.
TAAAGAGGACATGCTCTGGAAGAATTATGAAATATTCAGGCTGTCTGAATTTGTGAAGTCAGAAACATGAGGGGTGATGAGATTGTGCTACATGCAATTACACAAATATATACATTTTAACACTGGGGAAAAAGATGAGTGCAGAGTGATGTCAAATATGTTAATGGTTCTAAAGGGGTTAACGTTAGGTACTGCATTAAACTCTGTCTAATCTGATGGTGTCATGCAGATATGGCAAAGGAAAAACAGGACAGCTATGATCTTGCAGAGTGAGGACTTGTTTAAGATAAGACTCATTAGTGATTTATTTCTATTAAGCAGGCCCTTAGACCCGGTCAAAGAAGGGGGAACAATGGCAGTAAACCACCCCAAATACAATCTGATAGTGGTTGGCATTGTAGCACATAGAATAAGCTAGAGTGGCACGAGATGCTATTGGAATCAGAATGGAGCTGGTCACCAAAAAAAACACAGAAAATGCTGGAGAAACTCAGCAGGCCCTGCAGTATCTGTGGGGGGAGAAACAGAGTTAATGTTCAACGTCTAATGACTCTTCTTCAGAACAATTCTGATGAAGAGTCATACCAGATTTAAAATGTTAACTCTGTTCCTCTCTCTATAGATGTTGCCAGGCCTGCAGGCTTACTCGAACATTCCCTGTGCTTGAATCAATAATTTTGTTGTTTATTAAAGAAACCTGGCTGCTCATTCGTTTTATTCCAAACCTAATATAAGAAATCAAGTATGTAATTGACCATTAGCGAGAAGTGTAAAACATTTAAAACTATATTATGACTAGTGGAGTAGTGGGACTACAGTGAAATAGTATAGCCTCCAACCTCGGTCATAACACTATTTATGTGGGTACACATTCACCATTGGAAATTGAAGTTATTTCTCAATCCCAAACTCCCACACATTTTTGATTGACAGCACAGAATATGTCAGGAATGTTGTGCATTATTTATCTCCAGAATCAGTGCAATTACATACCATTCAATGTATCAGGAGTTCAGTTTGAGTGTGCACTATGACTTTGCATATTTACTGCGTTATACTTGATGAATGATCTGGCTTACACCTTATTCTATTAAAACTGTACAACAGAAGGCTGAAAGTTTGTTACTTGTGCACGAACTGAAGTGCACGTTGAAGTTTATGCTCCAGTGTTGTTAAAATCTATCCTATTGTTTCATCCCATGTTTGGACGTTAACTTCTTTACTCTTACAAAAAAGACCATGTTCTTCATCTGAAAATTGGCTGAGACTCAAATGGATCATTTGAAAAGGTTTGCGTGCTGAAGATGAGTCCATTGATAGTAACTAAAGGAAAACATTTGGGAGGCTGAACCTAATGAATTGGATGTGCAAATCTGCACACAGAATCTGCTAATCTTGTTTTTATTCCTGGCACAGATAGAAGTAAAGACTCATGAAGTACTGTTACAAGTCTAACTGTGAATTGAATTCATGGTAAATTATCAGTGTGGAGTGAGTCACTGCAGGTTATAATTTCCTTGTATCTAGAAAGGTATTTGTTAGTTAGACAGTGAATAAACCTTTTGAAAGCAGATCTTGTTATGGCTGAGATAGCACAGTGGCTCAGTGGTTAGCACTGCCAACTCACAGCACTAGGGACCCAGGCTCGATTCCAAGTTTGGGTAACAGTCTGTAGGGAGTTTGTACATTCTCCCTGTGTCTGTGTGGGTTTCCTCCCACAGCCCAAAGATCAGCAGGTTAGATGGATTGGCCATGCTAAATTGCCCGTAGTGTCCAGGGATATGCAGGCTAGGTGGATAGCCATGGGAGTTGCAGGGGTGGGATGCCCTTCAAAGGGTCGGTGTGGACTTGATGGGCTGAATGGCCTACTTCCACACTGTAGGGATTCTATGAAATGTTATGACCACCATACTTACTCACACCTTAAAAGTCAATATCTGCATATTGTGTATAATTTGGAATTTTGTAGCATCAATGTGCAACAAATATTCCTTATCATTTTAGAAGGTCTGACATTAAAATGATGTGTCTGGAGAGGTGATTAGTTAAAAGAAAAGCATTTGTGCTTTTGAGCAAATCAGAAAACCTTAGAATGTAAAAGTCAAAAAGAGAAAGCCCCTGTACAGCTGTTCATAAATCACAGCAAGCAGTTACATAAATGACACAAGTTATCCACCAGTCAGTGATGGTACATGGAAGAACAATGTTACATTGAGCTGACTTCATCTATCATCTTACAGTTTGGTCACAATGATACACAGCATTCCATGGATGTTAGTAAATAAATCACTGAGGTTTTTTTTTGTGTGGCTGCAAACACTGGCTGGATGTCAATAGTTTTGACAGTAGTATTTTAATATTAAAACGAGTTTGTGCCTTTTCTGCTCATATCCTGGGCAGCCAGATACCCTTTTGTTAATCCTGGCAGATTGGGCGTGTCACATGTACAAAGAGAACAGATTTTTACTGGAACATCTAATGCTGATTTGACACCAGCCATTGGTTTAAGGCTTCCCCTTTCTAATTAATGCTCTCATGTAAGGACACAAATAAACAAATATTCTGTGGCATGAAGGACCTTACACAAATGTTATTTATGGGCGATCTTCAGCATCTTGTAGATTAGTTTCTATGTTCTGGCTTTCATTTGTGGAAGCATTCGATAGAGTTAGCAAAATGTGCACGGAGTGTTACAGCGTGTGGGGAAGGGGTTAGTTGATACTTTGGTTACAGCATGAGCAAGACATGGAGCAGAGGCAGCAGCTAAGCAGACAAAACGTTTACAGGGGGAGGGAAACATGCGTCTTACAGGAGGCCTATCTACCCAAGGTCCTCTGTAGCACTTCCCAACATCCGCATAAAGCAGGAAAAGTGTGTTCCGTACCTGTGATTGAAAAGAAGGTGGCCACTGAACTATGCCACCACTTGAAAGCAGACCTGCTGATTCATTCTAGGGTAGCAGTACCTTGAGTGCATTTTATTTACTACTCGTGTCTTAACAACTTTAATTACTAGGAGCCTTTCTTCGATCTCCATTTTAATCAACTTTAAATCATCCAAATTTCTGTAATATCTTGTTTTATGATATGACCTGATCAGCATCTTCTTTCTTGATAAAGATAGCTGCATAGCGTTGATTAAACACCTCAGCTATTCCCTCTGTCATCATTCATAATCCCCTCCCTGATTCCTAACTGACCCACTCCTCCATTCACTGCACTTTTACTCTATATACCCATGGAAGACTTCAGGATTCCTTTTTATGTTGACTGTCAGTCTCTTTTCAAACTTCCTCTTAGGTTCTCCTATCTGCTTTTTCATTGTTGTTCTGAATTTTTATATGCCAACTGGTTCTCAGATTCATTATCCACTTACTATTCATCATTATCACACTTTTTCTTCTCATCTTAATCTCTATATATTTTATCATCCAGGGAGTTCCAGCTTTGATGCCCTTACTTTCTGCTTCATGGGAATATACCGTGACTTGACGGAACTACCTTCTACAAGGTATCCCATTGTTCAGTTTGCATTATTTCTCCCAACTTTTGATTAGAATTTATTGGATCCACATCCAGCCTCACCAGTTGGCTTTCGTCCAGTTAATTATGCTTTTTATTTTTGTTTTTATTTGGTCCTTCTTCATAGACGAGAGTGGAGTCTAGCAGTGCTTTCATTGGATTGGAACATTGCTGAAACATTTCCTGAACACATTCTAGAAACTCTTCATCCTCTCTGTCAAGTATACGACAGCCTTCCCGGTCTGTATGTTTATAATCAAAGACCTGCATTATAACTATTTTACAATTCTCGCAATTCTCTGTAATTTCATTGCAAATATGTTCCTTTACATCTTTCTTGGTAGTGGCATCCTAGGGACCACTCATAGGCAGATAATTGTACTTTTTTTTCCCCTCCTTAGCTCTAGCCAAGTTGATATCATCCTTGGCTCCTCTGGGACATTCTCAATCTCAAGGATGTCAAAATGCTTCTCAATCAGCAGTCATATATATGACACCAGGTCATAGTGCAACAGGTTTATTTGAAATCACAAGCTTTCTCAGTGTTGCCCCTTTGTCCTGACGAAGGAGCAGCACTCCAAAAGCTCATGATTTCAAACAAACCTGTTGGACTATAACCTGGTGTCGTGTGACTTCTGAGTTTGCCCACCCCAGTCCAACACCGGCACCTTCACATCATGGCTTCTCAATTAACACCATTCCGTTTCCCTCTTTTCTTCCTTTCCTGTCTTATGCAAAGTTTGCAGTGCATTTGGTATAGTATGTCCTGTAAAGATTCTTTCACTGACATTTTCCAAACATTTGATATCATTAAATCTCTTGTTGCACTCCACATAAGTGTCCAAAAATACACTTTTGATAGGGATAACACAGTGTGGAGCTGAAGGAACACAGTAGGCCAGGCAGCATCAGAAGAACAGGAAAGCTAACATTTCCAGTCGGGTGAAGAAGTGTCCCGACCCGAAACATCAGCTTTCCTGCTCCTCTGATGCTGCCTGGCCTACTGTGTTCCTCCAGCTCCACACTGTGTTATCTCTGACTCGAGCATCTGTAGTTCTTGCTACCTCACTTTTGATAGGGAAAATAGTACAAATATCAAATTATTTTAGAACATAGAACATAGAACATTACAGCGCAGTACAGGCCCTTCGGCCCTCGATGTTGCGCCGACCTGTGAAGCCAATCTGAAGCCCATCTAACCTACACTATTCCATTATCATCCATATGTTTATCCAATGACCATTTAAATGCCCTTAAAGTTGGCGAGTCTACAACTGCTGCAGGCAAGGCATTCCATGCCCTTACCACTCTCTGAGTAAAGAATCTACCTCTGACATCTGTCCTATATCTATCACCCCTCAACTTAAAGCTATGTCCCCTCATGCTAGCCGTCACCATCCGAGGAAAGGGTTTCTGAGGGCACTTCTTCAAATTTTCTTGAGAGCTACTTTTGATTTTCAGGGGATCCATTTTCAGTCTCATGAATTCATTTTTTTTTTAATGTTTAACATATTTTTCTAATCACTTTGTTTGGGGATATTATTTAATATCCTGGAGCAGGTGGGACTTAAACCCTGGCGTCCCAGTCCAGGGATAGAAATACTACCGCTGTGTCTCAACAGTAATTCATTGTTTTTCTTCTTTTTTCAATAAGAGACTTGAGACTTTCAATAAGACATCTGAGAAGGCCAATCATAAGCCTGGCAGCATCTGCGAAGGTAAAAACAGAGTTAACTTTTCGGGTCCGGTGACCCTTCCTCAGAACAGAACCCATTCTGAGGAAGGGTCACCAGACCTGAAACGTTAACTCTGTTTTTTCCTTCACAGATGCTGCCAAACCTGCTGAGCTTTTCCAGCAACTTTATTTTTGTTCCTGATTTACAGCATCCGCAGTTCTTTCAGTTTCAATCTATAAGCCTACTAGTTCTGATTAATAGCAAGACTTCTCCAAGTAAAAATATATTTTCACAAGTTTTACAAAAATCTTTAAGGTTATTGCAAAAAGTACAAAAGAATGATAACTAATTAAGGCAGTGATTTTCACTTTGGGACACCAGTTGAAATTTTGGCTGATTAGACATACCTCCAGTTATGTCCTGTTTATAAAAACACTGGGCTGCTAAGAGTGAAAGCTTACTAACCTTTGCTAGCCACTAGCCCCTATGCATGGTCAGAGGCATCCTGAATTCTAGTTTTTTTTTTATTTAACCTAGTTTTGCCAATCAAACTGTTCAGACATGTTATTACACACCTCCGGAGCAGGTGGAACTTGAACTCAGGCCTCTCAGTTCAGGGGTAGGGACACTACCACTGAAGAAATAGGGTCCTCTTGAATTCCAGTGGTTTTTTTTCTAAATTTAGTCCATTTTTCTAACCAACTTGTTCAAAGATGTTATTACACATCTCTGGAGCAAATAAAACTTGAACCTGGACCTCCGAACACATTGGTGGGGACACCACCACTGTGCCACAATTGGATCTGGCAATAATCCATTTATTATGTGGTGTCATTAATTAGTAACAATACCTTTGTATTTGTCTTGGGTATTTGGACTCACACAGGAGCAGAATTAGAAGAATTCATCAATATCATCTATATTTCTCAATCCTGTATTAAACTTAAAGCCACAACACACAAGATTGATGTACAGAAGGATCTTGGGGTTCAAGTCCATAGTTCCCTGAAAGTAGCCACGCAAGTAGATAAGGTGGTAAAGAAGACATATGGCATGCTTGCCTTTATTGGCTGGGGAATTAAGTACAAGAGTCAGGATGTCATGTTGCAGCTTTATAAGAAATTGGTTAGGCCACATTTAGAGTACTGCATTCAATTCTGGTTGCCACATTACAGGAAGGATGTTCAGGCTTTGGGCAGGGTGCAGAAGAGGTTTACCAGGATGCTGTCTGGATTAGACAGTATGAGCTGTAAGGAGAGGTTAGAAAAACTCGGGTTGTTTTCCCTTGAGTGGCCCAGGCTGATGGGAGACTTGATAGAAGTCTATAAAATATGAGATGCATAGATAGGTTTCAAGGTCAGAATCTTTTTCCCAGAGTTGAAATGTCTAAAACTAGGAGGCATGCGTTTAAGGTCAGAGGAGGAAACTTCAAAGGAAATGTGAGGGGCAAGTTTTCCACACAGCGAGTGATAAGAGTCTGAAAAGCACTGCCAGGGCTGATGTTGGAGGCAGGTACAATAGGAGCATTTAAGAGACTTTTAGATAAGCACATGAATATGCAAGGAATGGAGGGATATGGACCAAATGCAGGCAGAAGGGATTAGTTTCATTTGGCATCATGTTTGGCACTACATCATGGACCAAAGGGCCCATTCCTGTGCTTTGCAGTTCTATGTTCTATGAAAGTGTTAGCTCCCTAGATTCCACAGTCTTTAAATTCAGTCTCTACTTCCTGGTGCTGATATTGCTGTTTACTGACATTCTGATCCTATAAGAATTCCCTCACCATTATGTCATTTGGAGCTTGGAGTAGCATTCAGTGCAGGAGTTGTGTCACACTTGCCTTTGCTCACCGATACAGAAAAATAGGTATCACCTCCCAAACACATGTCCACATCAAGTGGACCCAGTAAGCATATCAAAAAATGCACCTCGACTTTTGTCCTGAGCTTGATTTCAGTTTAAGGCATCTCTGATGGAAGTCTGCTCCTCTTGGTCATTGTAAGGTTGACAATGGAAATGAATTTGAGTCCATTCCAGGAGACCATAACATCAAAGATCACAGTTGACTAAAATATGCTAAATTGATGTTCTCACTCAGGGATGTATAAAAACTGGTCTGGGAAATAGAAAAGTGGCATTCCTGTATAAGGGCTATTACTGAAATAAAGGGTTGAAGCAGAGTTCAGATGGTGAAGAGAACTATTCGATATGGAGTACTCCTGTATAACTGAAAATAAATTGGCCTGAATGAATTCCTTTCTGTGATTTTTTGGCACTTATAGCAGTACATTTGTTTTACTGTACAGGTACAGAAATGAAGAACTTGATTTTGATATAATCCTCCTTTTGTAACATGAGGACATAAAACATTTCACATCCTCTTAAGTATTTTTGTAGTATAGTTGCTGTTACAAAAATGCAGCAGTTAATTCGCAGAAAAGGTCCCACACAACAATTTGATAATAGCCAGAAAATTGATTCTCTTCTATATTGTTAAGGAATAAATGTTGACCATAACAATGTGTGACATCGCCTACTTTTTTTTTCAAAAGATGACAGCAGTGGATCTCAGATGTCTACCTAAGAGGGCAGACTAGGCCTCAACCAAAAGGCAGTTCCTCCAACAATTGTCCTTCACTATTACACTGTGAGCACCAGCATAAGCTTTAGTATTTAAATCATTGGAGTAGGTCTTAAACCCATGAATTTCTGGACTCATAGAGATTGGTGCTGCCCACTTTCACAACAGGGGAGAACTTCATTACATAATACTACTTCTCGATACCATGACAACAAACCACTATCAACATCCTCGAGTTACCATGGAACAGAAACTCAACTCAGCTCACTATATATATAGAGAAGCTACAGAGCAGATCAGAGGCCAGGAATACTTTAGTGAATAACTCACCCCCTATCCACCATCCACGGGACACAAGTCAGGAATGTCATGACATATTTCCCCACTTACCAGGGTGACTTCCAACAACACTGAAGTAGCTTGACACCATCCAGGACACAGCAGCCTGCTTGATTAACAACACATCCACAAGCATCCACTCCCTCCATCACCAACCTGCAGTAGCAGCAGTGTGTACGGTCTACAAAATGCACCAAAGAAATTTGTCAAGGATCCTTAGGCAGCACCATACAAATCCGCAACTAATTCCCAGAAGGACAAGGGCAGCAGATATATGGGAACACCACCACCTGCAAGTTTTCCTCCCAGACACTCACCATCCTGACTTGGAAATATAACACCTTTCCTTCATTGTCACTGGATCAAAATCCTGGAATTCCCTCCTGAATGGCATTGAGGGTCAACCCACAGCAGGTGGACTGCAGCAGTTCAAGAAGGCAGCTCACCACCTTCTCAACGGTAACTAGAAATGTGCAACAAATGCTGGCCTAGCTAGTGATGCCCACATCCCATGAGTGAATTTTAAAAAATGATGAAGGATGCTGCTGATCCCTGGGGATCCAACAAAAGACTGTGTCATGTCTGAGCAAGCATAACGACGCAAATGAACCTCTCCTCCCATAAGTATCCTTCTCACACATCAGTGACAATGTTTCGACCTCAAATAGAAGTAGCAACCAGGAAATTTAACACATGGTGCCCTCAAGCACCAGAATGTTCTCAGTCTCAAGTCGTCATGGATTTACAGCAGAATTTGTAACATTGAAAATCTGCTCAGGGAAGGCTGAACTGTGTATGTGAAATTCTAGTACATTAGGGGGCCATCAAAGCACTGAAGGTACCAGTGCAGAGGCTGAAATCTGGGACCTGCTGATAAAAGGTGAGGGGAGGTGATGGCCTAGTGGTATTATCGCTGAACTGTTAATCCAGGGACCCAGATAATGTTCTGGGGACATGAGTTCAAATCCCGCCACAGCAGATGGTTGGAATTTGAATTCAATAGAAAACATCTGCAGCTAAGAATCTAATAATTAATTGATTGACAAGGGGGAGGAAAAAGCCCATCTGGTTCACTCATGTCCTTTAGGGAAGGAAACTGCCATCCTTACCTGGACTGGCCTACATGTGACTCCAAACCCACAGCAATGTGGTTGACTCTGAACTGGGCAATAAATGCTCCCTAGCCAGGGATGCCCTCATCCCATTAATGAATGCAATAAAAAGGATGCATCGTGGCTTGGTACGGCAACTGCTCTGCTCAGGACTGTAAGAAACGAGAAAAGTAATGAACACAGTCCAGTCCATCAGGTAAGCCAATCTCCCATCCATTGAACAGTCCCTGCAGAAGGTGTCATTGGGAGGCAGAGGCTGCTTACAGATTAATATCAAACAAAAAGCCCAGGATTAAGAAGCAACCTATGTCAAAGTTATGTAATCACAAAAAGAGTTTTGTGGGGTTCGAGGTCATAGTACAGGGGTATAGGCAACAAGGACCTGGCTCTCACCAGTTTCCTCCCACTGTCTAGTAATGTAACCCTCTATAAAGCACTGAACATCTTTGGATAATAGACCTCGCCACCAACCAGGCCGGTTGTGCATGCTACGTGTTGACAAGTGCACCACCACAAGGTTAATCTGAGCAATGGCAGGTGAGGCCCTTAAAGTGGTCATTCGTTGTCCACCTAAAGGGCACAATTGGTAGCCAGGCAGCAAGTCCATTTATGGACTTGCCTGCCCTTGACTTAATTCTGGTAGAAACATGCTAATAGTAGGTTTGAGGTACGTGCCCACTATGCCGAATTAAAAGCCATTCCCATCTCCAAATATGACATGAGAGAAGCCATAAAATTTCACCAAGCGTGTCCGTATATTCTCTAACCTATCCTCTTCCTTCCTATCCTGGTCTATGCCTATGCCTCCATTCTGCTTGTCTGATGAAAATACATGCCTGTCAAAATGGTTTTGGTGCCACCTCACGGCAAACAGAAGTAACAGTTCACAATGGAGCCATTGTAAGATAGTTTAATAAGCTGTTGGCATTCCAAAATGATTTGCATCCAATGAACTACTTTGAAGTGTCATCATCATTTAAATGTAGCAGCCAGCTCGCTCCCTTGGTCTCTTGCAAACAGCAATATTGTCACGATCAGAATAATCAGTGTAGGTGAGCTGAGTAGGAGCTCTAAGCCCTGGGATTTCATTTACAGAAATTGCATTTGGTGGAGACTGGGTTAGCCGTAGATCAAATGCTCACCTTTAACCTGAAAGAGTGGGGTTTCAACCAAAGCCAGACAGGTCGAATGAATGTTTTCTCTGTTGATTGGCAGTAGATACATGGTTATGCTGGTATATCACACATACACATAATGGAATCTTATTGAAGCTTTAGGGTTCCCATCTGCAGACTAGAGAGACCTGTCTTCCCAGAAAGCCCACTGAACTTCACAAAAGTCAGGCTAAGACAAAGCCACCAAAAAATCCTTTGCCCTGGAATCAAGACCCCAGCAGCAGAAGTCCCGCCCAGTGAGAGTTGCTGGCCAATCAGAGGCTCTTGCTCTTGCGCTCAGCATTGCCAATGTGGAAGCAGTGGCAAATGCTGGAGGACACCCACCACAGCCCCCAACATCCCAGGATTGCAGATTGACCCAAATCTAAGTAATATGATTGGCAAAGTGGGGATTTGTAGGGGGCATAGCCAAGGTGATCAGAGTCAAGGGCAATGAGGTGCCCATATTGACCCACACTCTCCCAGTCAATGCCCATTGCATTGATCAGTCAATTATTACCTTTGATCAAAAGACTTTCCACCCACACTACAGGGTGATAAGGTACCTATTCAAGTTTGACACCTTGGGCATATTGTGAGGCAACAGGCCTTCACGCAGTTGGGTAATTACTGTAACATTTCAATGAGACCCTCAAATGGTTTTTCACTATCCACTTAAGGGCCTCAGTTGTTAGAAGGGTCAGGAAGGTTGACCATAAAATCCTAGATTGTGGAAGCAGGTTATTCACCACATCAAGTCCATACTGCCCATCCAAAGTGCATCCCACTCCCCATCTTCATAATCCTACATTTCCAATGGCCAACCCACCTGACTTGTACATATTTGGACTTCAGGTGAAAAAATCAGAGCATCTGGAGGAAGCTCACACAGACATAGGAAGAACATGCAAACTTCACACTGGCATTTATCCAAGGCTGGCATTGAACCCAGGTCTCTAGCACTGTGAGGCAGCAGTGCTAGCCACTGAGCCACTATGCCAACCACAAGCCTGCTTCTCCAGAACCACAATCTGGTAGAATCAGAAACGCAGTGGGGTTTGACTATCATATCACATACTGATCCTCAACCTATGAAATACTGTCTACACCTCAAGGCTCACTACCAGTGACAGCAGAAGATCCTGCCCAGTTTCTGCCAGTGTCAGTAACCAATAGTACCATCTGAAGTTTAGGTCAACTTTTGTGTTAGTCAGAGCCATTCACCCACACTACCTTGTCAAGTCCTGAGACTGTTCTTGTTATTTTTGTGCCACAAGTTGCTGTGAACAATTAGACATTAACCCAACCTGACAGCTCCATCGAGGGACTTTTAAAACTCAATGCCTGGATTTTCTGTCTGTAAAAACAGAACCACATACGGTTTGTTAATGGGAAATAGCTTATTAATAGGGACACATCTCGTTAATAGAAAAACATCTCGTTCATGAGGTTATAATGTGTTAATAGTGTCAAAGCTCCTTAATAGGATTGCATCCTGTTAATGAGGACAGTGCCTGCTAATTCCAAGAAGCTGTTAATAGAAGTTACAAGCTGTTGATGAGCTATTAAACTTGTGGGATTACACAAAAACAGTAATTCACAGCAGCTCAGTGCCAATATCAATTATTTTTTACTCAGACCACAACTGAACCTGAACTAAGTATCTTTGTTCAAGGCCAATGCCCAGAAGTTCTCTCCTATCAAAGACTGCAATGTTGAAAAGTCCCAGTGCTATGTTTCAAAACCCTGCTGTAGGCCTTCTGTTTATAGTGCAGGTTGTGGGGCTGGATGAACACA
>JAHRHZ010000026.1:32454404-32542098 GCA_024137785.1 Ginglymostoma cirratum
CGTCAAGCTTTCCTGCTCCTATGATGCTGCTTGGCCTGCTGTGTTCATCCAGCCCCACAACTTGTTATCTCAGATTCTTCAGCATCTGCAGTACCTTTTATCTCTGTTTATAGTGCAGCATTGGTTCTAAAAGCTGTCCAATTCAAGCTGCAGCTACATGTGAAACAGTGTCAACCAATGGCTTGGAATGGAATAGTTGATTGGTTCTACTATGTATTATCAATCAGAGGTAGAATTTTCCTTACTGCATGAGGGCTAACCTCTCACAGGCTGACCCAATCTTACAGGATTGCCTTCATTTTGATTGAAAAGTAGAAACATAGAAGATACGGGCAGGAGTAAAGCCATTCAGGCTCTTGAGCCCGCTCTGCCATTCCACTTGATCATGGCTGACCATCGAGCTCAATAACTTAATCTTACCCTCTCCCTATATCCCATGATTCCTTTAGCCAAAAGAGCTATATCTACGTCTTTCTCGAAAACACAATGTTTTGGCATCAGCCACTTTGTATGGTAGTGAATTCCACAGGCTCACCACTCTCTGGTTGAAGAAATTGCTTGTTATCTCAGTTCTAAAAGCTTTACTCCTTATCATTTATTTGCCCCAAATCCTGTGGAAGCCCCTTTATCGCAGGTAGCCTATGGGAAACCGAACCTGTGAGTCTCGTCAGAACTTTGCTTTGTGTTTCTTTATGGTGAACATGCACACTGAAGCTGTTGGGAGTTCATGTTCACGTTCACTATGCCAGTCCCTCTCCTGCTCTTACTCTCCCGGTTCCCATTCCACAATTAACAGTTACTTAGAGCCCCTTCCCAGCTCTTGTCATCACCAGCATTGCACCGCGTACCCCCCCACCCCCCAAAGAAAAATGTCCCTGATTCATTTAATTAGCATTAGCCCTGACACTTGATATTTCACTGAACGTTGTAGATCCTACATCTTAGAAGATTTCCAGAATAAACGTTCTAACAAGCAAACACTGTGCCTCAGTGCTAGCTATAGTTTGCAGTCCAGTCTAACTTGTCAATAGGATTGAACCAAGTGTAGAGGGCATATATTGCAGATACATATACCTGGTCACTCAAGGATGGCTGTGTGGAATCAAAAACAGCGTCAGAGTGACTGAGGAGTTGTTGACAATTCATTAGCAAACTTCCCAATGTCAGTTTACATCAGACAGTAATGTTTCTCTTGAATCCAGAAGTTGTGGAGTTAGGCCCCACTCCTTTTTGTGTGGACATAATCCAGGCTAGCGCTGCTATGGACCGATAAGAGATTTTCAAGTTCTGATAGAATAGAGGGGCTTAGGAGTATAAGAACTCATGGGGATGGGTGAGGATGCATTGGCAATGATGACATGTATGAGGGCATATTGGGGTATGGGACCATGAACTGACGTAATAGTATATTGAAACACGAGAAACCATGAGTTAGTCAGGATCAATGAGTACCTGAATGGAGGGTTGGAAGGGCTGCAGGCTAAAGAGATTTTTACTTTCACAAGGGCTGATGAACTGAGGCAGGATTTCCTTTGGCTTTCCTCCACATCTGGCAGACTATGGACTTCTTCTGGGATCACCCAGCCTGATTCTGAGGAACTGCAGCAGAAAAATCCAAAGTGCAAGGCCTCTTTTCACAAGTTTGGATTGTGAAGTTTAGAAATGTCCTCTATCTAGGAGTGAAAATCAAGGCCCATGATCTTTTATGTTGTCCTGTAAACTTTCTTCTTAATTGTCATGTAAATCAAATGTCTATTGAAAATCCAAAAACACTTCATCTGCTGGTTCCCCTTTATCCATTCTGTTTGTTACATCCTTAAAGTACTTTCGCAAGTTTGTCAAACACAATGACTCTTTCACAAAACCACATTGACCTTCCTTGATAATGATTTCTAGTATCTTTCCTAAATGATCGCTGTTAGGCAAATAAGCCTATAGTTTCCAGCTTTCTGCCTCCTTCTTTCATTAAGAAGATGTGCTGCATTTGTGGCTTTCTAAACCATTGGGAATTTTTCAGAATCTAGGGCATTTTAGAAGATTGCACTCAATGCATTCATTATCTCAATCTACAGCCACTTCCTTTAAGATCCCAGAAAATTGGCCATCATGTCCAGAAGGCTGCATTAGTTTTCAGAAGGACTTTGAAGACTTCAAAGATCCAAAGAAGAACAGAGATTTCCTGATGTCCTGATTAACAGTTACTCATAATAGAATAAAACTGTTTTTTGTGTAAAACCTATATTGATACAATTGCCTTACATGACCTTGGGATGTCACGAAGTATTTTACCATTTATAAATATTTCTGTAGCCCAGTCCCTGCTGTAGCATAGAAAACACAACAGTCATTTTGCTCACAGCAAGATCTCACAAAAGGCATTACACTAATGATATTGATCAAGGGGGGAGAAAAAAACACATTGGCCAGTATAGCACAGAGAATTTCCTGCTTAATTAACTGGTCATTCCATTTGCTTTCTGTGCGAACTTGCTACGTACCAAATAACTGCCATGTTTTCGTACAAAACAAAAGTTATTCGGAGCCAAAGCATTTTCACCTACTTTTGGTCCCCATTATCAGTTTTTCTTTCTCCGTGGTATATTATCAATCATTCCAATGTCTACCTAATTATCATTCTCTCTCTGGGCTCCATCGCCATCTATCCACTCATTTCTCCATCACCCCCCGCCACCTCCAACACTGTCTTCAACATATATACCAACTTCTCCTAGCTACTGTCAGTTCTGAAGAAGGGTCACTGGACTCAAAATGTTAACTGTGCTTTCTCTCCTCAGATGCTGCCAGACCTGCAGAGATTGTCCAGCAATTTCAGTTATTGTTCCATAAGTCATTCAGAACTTAACTCATTTGATGTGATACAGTTCAAGATATGCCGAGGACATGATAAGGTGTTGTATTGATGAATATTCTTACTCAAAGTACAGTGACTTCTAATTTAAAAATCAATGGAAAAGGGCACACAAAGAAAATAGCTCCTCCAAAAACAATCAACAGAAAATTGTTGTTTCAGTCACTTTGTCTGACTGTCAACTATGCTGTCAAAAGTAGATAATGCAACACTTGATGTTTCTGCTCAGTATGAGGTTGTCAGCCACTTTAAACAGATGGAACAATGTTTATTTTTAGCAACGGATACCTCCAAACAAGGCCATATAAACTGAACGCTGGGACTGTCACTTCTGATGAGCAACATTTGACAGGTCTGGCCATCACTTAGCAAATGCTTTGCAATTTTTGATTTGAAAAGTAATAATTTATGACAGTGATGCTTGCTGTGTAAACCATCGCACAATTGAAATGAAATAACTCAAAGACAGTGGGAGATGGGGATAGGAGGCTGGATTATTGCCTCAACAGTAAGAGAAGTGTTCTGTAGGCAATCGGCAGAGTATGTGTGTTCAAGTGAGAACATTCTCCAAAAAACCCTTCACCTTCAAGAAGGTTAGCTAGCACCAGCTGGAATCCCAATAGATCACAGAATTTAAGAAGGGTCAAATGTGCGATGGCAGCCAGCTATCTGGCCTGTGGGACCTACTTTGAAAATATGTGAGAATGTAATGTTTTACTTGCAGGAATGACAGGATGTCAAACTTGCAGCATCACACAGATTTCAAACTCCTCCTTTTGGTAAAAAAAAGGCTGAAATCAGTGTTAGGAGAATTAAGGGTAACTCTATAGAATTATGACAAAAATCAAAGTATGCCCAACTGGACAAAGGCCTATGTTAATGGAGGGATTGACAAATGCCTCACCCAAATTCAAGGGCATTCGTACAGTGAGTTTGCAAAATTAAATCTGAATGTATGTGAAAAGGTCTTCGATTGTCTTTCTTCAACTGTTAACAAAAACATGCAAGCTAGTTATTTATCAGTAAGCTCATCAAACTGTTCAGCAATAACATGCCAGGAATGGACATTAATTTTGAACCCAAAGTAGCATGATTGCCTAATAATGAACTTGCAATTATATCAGCTCTTTTGTAAATTTTTGAAATGATTTCATTTTAAAAGGAAGATATTGGCATTCTGGTCTTGTCACTAAGCTGACAGTCCAGGAGCGCAGATTAATGCTCTGGGAACATCTCACCGTGGCAGCTGGTAGAATCTAAATTCAGTTTATAAAAGGCAAGAACTGTGATCTATTCTTAGTAACGTTGATCATAAAACTATACCAATTGTCATAAAAACCCATGTGGCTCACTAATGTCCTTTAGGAAAGGAAATCTGCCATCCTTACCTAGTCTGACCTACATGTGACTCCTTATTCACAGCAATGTGTTTGACTCTTAACATTTAGGAATGAGCAACCAATGCTCTCCTTGCCAGCATTTTAAAAATGTCTGCATCGCTGGTTGGACCAATATTTATTGTCAATCCCTAATTGCTCCTGAACGGAGTCACTTGGTAGGCTATCTCAGAGGACTGGTGCATCACAGTGGTTCAGTGGTTAGCACCACTGCCTTGCAGTACTCGGGAACTGGGTGTGATCCCTGCCTAGGGCGACTATCTGTGTGGAATTTGTACATTCTCCCTGTGTCTATGTGAGTTTGCTCCAGTTTCCTCCCACAGTCCAAAGATGGCAATTGGCAGGGTCGGATTTGTCCTGCATTTTATGTACAGGACATATCTGGGGTAATTCTCCATATTGTCAGCTAGATGCCTGTGTGGATGGAGTAGCCCATTTGTGCGTGGTGTATTCTATAGAAATTTGATATTGGGAATGGGCTGAGGGTCATTACAATGCAAATTAACACTTCACTGTTTTAACATATTCCTTCAGGTGACTTCAATGCTCATTAATCAAATGATCAAACTACTACTGGAAAACAAAATACTTCAGACCATCTGGATGGCGCAGTGGTTAACATTGATACCTTATAGTGCCAAAGGGCCCATGTTCAACTCCAACCTTGGGTAACTGTCTGAGTGAAGTTTGTATATTCTCCAATTGTCTCTGTGGGTTTCCTCTGGTTCTCTCCCACAGTACAAAGACATGCAAGTTAGGTGGCTTGGCTGTGCGAAATTGCCCCATATTTTCTAGGCTAGGTGGGTTAGCCATGGGAAATGCAGGGATAGGATTGGCCGGTGGTTTGGTGTGGGAGGCTCTTTGGAGGGTTGGTGCGGACTTGATGGGATGAACAGCCTCTATCTGCACTTTTGGGATTCTGTGATTCCTGTTTTTAGTACTGACTGACATCAAGACGACATCCAACTGTTTGTGGTGCCAAGGATTGTAGCATCCTTAAACACAGGTGAAGTGCCGGAGGACTGGAGAGTTGCTAATGTTGTCCCCCTGTACAAGAAGGGTAGTAGGGATATTCCAGGTAACAACAGACCAGTAAGCCTGACGTCAGTGGTGGGAAAGTTGCTGGAGAAGGTACTGAGGGATAGAATCTATTTATATTTGGAAAAGAATGGGCTTATCGGTGATAGGCAACATGGTTTTGTGCAGGGGAGATCATGCCTTACTAACTTAATAGAGTTCTTTGAGGAAGTGACCAAGTTGATAGATGAAGGAAGGGCTGTAGATGTCATCTACATGGACTTTAGTAAGGCGTTTGATAAGGTTCCCCATCGTAAACTAATGGAGAAAGTGAAGTCACATGGTGTGCAGGGTGTTCTAGCTAGGTGGATAAAGAACTGGTTGAGCAACAGGAGACAAAGAGTAGTAGTTGAGGGGAATTTCTCGAAATGGAGAAAGGTGACCAGTGGTGTTCCACAGGGATCAGTGCTGGGGCCACTGTTGTTTGTGATATACATAAATGATCTGGAAGAGGGCATAAGTGGTCTGATCAGTAAGTTTGCAGATGACACAAAGTTTGGGGGAGTAGCAGAAAGCATAGGGGATTGTCAAAGAATACAGGAGAATATAGATAGACTGGAGAGTTGGGCGGAGAAGTGGCAGATGGAGTTCAATCCGGGCAAGTGTGAGGTGATGCATTTTGGGAGGTCTAATTCTAGAGCAAACTATACTGTAAACGGAAGAGCCTTGGGAAAGGTTGATGAGCAGAGAGATCTGGGAGTTCAGGTCCATTGTACCCTGAAGGTGGCTGCACAGGTGGATAGAGTGGTCAAGAAGGCATATGGTATGCTTGCCTTCATCGGACAGGGTATTGAGTAAAAGAGCTGGCAGGTCATGTTAAAATTGTACAAGACTTTGGTTCGGCCGCATTTAGAATACTGTGTACAGTTCTGGTCGCCACATTACCAAAAGGATGTGGAAGCTTTGGAGAGGGTACAGAGAAGGTTTACGAGGATGTTGCCTGGTATGGAAGGTAATAGCTATGAAGAGAGGTTGAGTAGGTTAGGATTGTTTTCATTAGAAAAAAGGAGATTGAGAGAGGACCTGATTGAGGTCTTCAAAATCATGAAGGGTATAGACAGGGTTGATAGAGATAAGCTTTTTCCCAGGATGAGGGATTCAATAACGAGGGGTCACGCGTTCAAGGTGAGAGGAGAAAAGTTTAAGGGGGATACACGCGGAAAGTACTTTACACAGAGGGTGGTAGGTGCCTGGAACGCGTTGCCAGCAGAGGTAGTAGAGGCAGGCACGGTAGATTCATTTAAGGTGCGTCTGGACAGATGCATGAGTAGGTGGGGAGCAGAGGGATACAGATCCTTAGGAATTGGGCAATAGGTTTAGACAGTGGATTTGGATCGGCACAGGCTTGGAGGGCCGAAGGGCCTGTTCCTGGGCTGTAAGTTTTCTTTGTTCTTTGTTCTTTGTTCTTTGATCCTAGCAACTCTTCCAGATCAAATGAAGATCAATTGAGGCTCGGAGACCGCTTTGTAGAGAACCTACGCTCAGTTCATGACAAACAACAACAACTCCCAGTCACAAACCACTTCAACCCCGCTTCCCACTCCCTGGACAACATGTCCATCCTGGGCCTCCTCCAGTGTCACAACAACGCCATCCTGGAGAAACTGGAAGAGCATCACCTCATATTCCACCTTGGAAGCCAACAACCCAATGGTCTCAATGTCGACTTTACTAGCTTCAAAATCTCCCCACCCCCAGCCTCATTCCAAGACCAACCCTCCCTCTCATCCCCACCTCCTTGGCCTGTCCGTCTTCTCTCCCACCTATCCGGTTCTCCCACCTCACAGACAAATCCCCAACACTGCCTACCTGCTATCATCATCCCACCTACCTTCCCCAGCCCAACCTCCCCCCCTCTCTATTTATTTCCAAGCCCCCTTCCCCACCCCCATTTCTGAAGAAGGGTCACGTCCAGAAAAATCAGCTTTCCTGCTCCTCTGATGCTGCCTGGCCTGCTGTGATCCTCCAGCTCCACACTGTGTTGTCTCAGACTCCAGCATTGGCAGTTCTTACTATCTCTCAAATGAAGCATAGGTTGACTGCAGAATCAAGCTTAGCTTTATCCAACTCAAAAGTTGATCCAAGGACATTTCTATGTCCTGGCATCTTTTCTGTTTGATAATTTATTTCCAAAAATGAAAGTTCAAATTTCAAGGAGAAACAAGCCATCAGAAATTAGATAAAGATGATTTCACTAGTGCAATATCAGATCTTCATGATCAACACGCAAGGGGCTTTCATTCTATGAGTTGAGCTTAGTTTCAATTCCACAAGTGAAACTCATATTTCAATTCATTGCACTGATAAATCCCTTTGAGTAGATGAACAGCCCTGGCTCTTCCTGTTAAATTCATGCTTCATGAGACATTAGTATTTCCTTCCCTCCTTGAGTTTAAGTTCTGGGGGAATATTCTGCTCAACTTGGATCCTTGAAGAGATGACTTTGAGAACCATAATTGATTTTCAGCATTCCCAAGGTAACTGATTCAGAACAAATGTGAACTAACTTTGAACACAATTGCAAGAGGAACTGACACATAAAACCTAATCAAACAATTGGGTTTTGTTGCTGCTAACCCCAGTTATGACTTCACTTCAATCTCATTTTCTGCATTCTAACAGCGTAAAAGTACAATTTCTCCATGAATAGTGAGGAAAGGCGCTCTTACAGTTAAATGACCCACAAATCAAAAGATTATAATATTAAAAATTTGGTGGTGCTTAGCACAATGACTAATGCTGAAAAGATGTAAATTTAATTTATTTTGTTCCCAATGTATTAGTGCATTCGGTCTGTCAAATGGCCATTACAGAGTCTTATGAGAAGTCTCTTCCAAAGCAAATGCACTCCATTTTATTTGCATTTCGGTAGAAATATAGCTACAATGTAATAGAGCAAAATCATTCTTTTTCAGCTTATTGTTACTGGTGACTCTTGTTCTGTATCGACTAAACTGTCAAAACCTATGGAAACAAGTCATTACTGAATTCAGAAATATGATTAATCCCTTAATAAGATGTTGTCCAAGTAAATCACCAACTGTGCAATATATATTAGCCTTGTTTTAAGGCAGAATCAGATTCTGACCTAAATCTTTGAACCTAATTTTTAACAAGATGTGTTTTTGGTTGAGATTAATAGCACACAGTCACTGTGGCCCTTTCAGAGATAGCAAGAACTGCAGGTGCTAGAGTCAGAGATAACATAGTGTGGAGCTGGAGGAACAGAGTAGGCCAGGCAGCATCAGAGGAGCAGGAACATTGATGTTTCTGGTCGGGTCTGAAGAAGTTTCTGACTTGAAACATCAACTTTTCTGCTCCTCTGATACTGCCTGGCCTGCTGTGTTCCTCCAGCTCCGCACTGTGTTATCACGTCTGGCCCATGTTGACTTTTGTGACCCAGTTATCTGCTGTTCACCTCACTAATGATGCAAATGGCCTCTTTGGCATCTGTACCATGGGATAAAGAAACAGAAATGCATGCCAAGACATTGTGACTTTGCCGCTGACACCATATTTCAATCCCAGTTTCACAATACTTCAGGCACTGCACCAGGACCTGGCCTTTATATTGTGGTGCTGCACAGATATCCTAAAGGCCTAGAAAGGTAGCTTAGCTCCTCAACCACCCAAAAGTGCTGATGGATGGCTGATGGAAAGGAGAGCAGTGCTTTTCCTGCTGAATGACTTTGCAACAAGACCCAGCCGGCCTGGGCTGCGATAGTGGCTCTTATCAATATATCATCCCAGCTGAAATGCAATGAACAGCAGCGCAGGAAAAAGGTTGATGATCTTTTGTGCTCAACAAGGGTAAGTCCACCATCTTTTCTCTGCTATGTCACACTCACAATGCTACTTACCCACCCTCTGCCATTGCACAGGCATCTCACCAAGACTCAGAGGTTACAAATCTCATATCATGTTCACTTAATGGCTGTCACCCACAACTTGCTCCCAAACTGCTAACCTTTCCTGCCCTCTGGACTTCCGACACACTTAATGGTGTTAGGGTCCAGGCCAGACCCCCTCTAAATACGTTAACAAGGTAGTCTAGACATTAACCTTTTCTTCTTTTAAAGGTAAGTGTAAGGTATTACATTGTGGATGCAATTTGATTTGTCAAACTACTAGGGTTGAAGCAAAACACACTTTATTCATACACTATAGTTAAAATACAACAAATGACAAGATAAAAGAAAGGAATTGGTTTAGCTGTAACTATCAAAGTGCTTAACAAACTAACAGATACAGTAACTATTACTAATTAACTATCCAAATACAGTAACATCCCATAAGCACATCCTTGACAAAAGGCAAATTCAGAAAATAGATGGTCTCACATGCAACTCCAGCAGCAGGAAGAGAAGCCCCAACTTTGAGCTGTAACTGAAACAGGGAATAAAATAGCTTTTACATCTTCAAGACCTCATCAGCAACAGCTGAATGCTAAAACTAAAAACCCTGATTCTATGGGAGCTTGATCACACCTACTCAGGATGTTTCTATTCTACCAACTTTTTAAAAAAAGGAACTCAAGGCCTCACAAGCTATTTACTTAACAAGTTTTCAATAGACAACTCAGTATCTCTACATTAAAACATCTCTTCAAAAAAAAGGACAAAATACACCTCTTAAACTTTTTCTCCTGCTTGTGCATTACCACTAACTTGCTCTTCCATCCACTTCCACCATACTCAGTCCCTCCTTTTAATTCATTGCAGGAAAAGTCAATCCACCTCCTGGATACAAATCAATCTCCTTCACTGACTGTGGTGAGATTCCCAGTTGACCATTGTCCCCCTTGAGCCCACTAAGTCCCCTTTGATTTTCAGACATGAACGATTAGTTGAAACATATGCAATGTCTGTGTCACATAAACTGAAGGCATATGCTCTAGATATGACATTTGTGTATCATGGTGCTGTATGGCAATAGGTCCATCCCCTTGGTTGTTCAGTGCTCCAAACCATGACAAGTTGCCTGCCTGTCCCTCATTGCAAAAGGCAATACACATTATGGAGGCTGCCAGCTGCCAAATCAATGTAGAGTAACTGAAAATAAGTTAAAAGTCATAAGATGCATTCTGGGTTGATGCACGAGATGCAAATGTGTCCTTGTGGGTAAGGTGACCTGGCAAAAGTCTGTGAGTTGTAAGTGTGCCTGTGCTCCAAAGTGAAGTGCTGAAGGATTGAAGTTATGTGGTCTAAAAACAACCATAATAATGTGGTGAGGTTGGAGATTTGTTAATGCCCAGTTGCATGGTTGAAGAGTGAAAAAGGATGGGGTTCTTGGAGCATTCAGGGCATTATGGTGAAGCCAGAGTTTTTCTGAAGGCCTAGAGAAGCAAAAGATGGCCTGGTGCTACCAGGTAACTGCTCCAACTTTCAGTTGGCGCACCATCTAGTTTCTCAAGGAAGGAGACAATTGGCAACAGCTTTGAAATGAGGCATGATTAGATAATAATGAGATACAAATCCATGAAAATAAGGCAGTCACTGCTTGTAAGTGGGATTCTGAACTCACCACTTAAGTGGAAAAGTCGACACTAAATTTCTCCATGTTGAATATCATATCTTTCCACTTGGACCGTATTTTCCCAACTTTTTTGACATTGCCCACACCACTCAAAGGAGCAAAAAAATTCCACTCTGTGGAATGTGGAATTAGAGCCCATGGTATACATTAGTATCACTGGTGATCAATGTTTCAATTGTTCTGGCTTTGATTGTGTAAATCTGATGCCTACTGCTTTATTAGTTAAGCATAGTTGTAGACTTGTAGAAGCGTAAACAAATCTGTAGAATGAGCTAGAAGCCAGAGCTGAAGCTCTCAGTGAACATTTTAAGGTATTGTAAAGTAAACCTGCTTTATACACAGAAACTAGTCTCACTTCTCCATAGATCTGAGCCATAAAGCATGAATGTGCACTCAGGCGGAATGCAGTCTCCAGCTAAAATTGTTGGCACTACCTTGAGTGTAAATCCACTATATCAGCAGACCTGATTTCAAGTTTGCTGAATGAGATCTGTCTCGTGCTTCTTAAATCAGGATATCTTGATTTAAATGTTTAGAGAGCAGAAATTATTCTTTTACCACTCTCTAAGCCTGTACATTTCTAGTAGTTGGAAGAAAGCTCCGCACATGTATTATTTAAGCACATCACTGGGATGTTGTAAAAATGTGACCACTAATTACTACTGCAAGAAATAAGTGTGACGGAACTGTAAAAGTTTTATACTCCTGAAATAACATGGAGCTGAGGGGTTTAAGTTTAACATTGTCACTTTTACTTTATATGCAGAGTTAAGTTAAAATAATTTAATAAACTATGTTAAAAATGCACTGTTGCATTTAGCAAAACCATTTCCAGGTAATTAATTAAATATTATGAAGCTAAACCTGCAGCGACTGAACCAAAGAAGCTATATATATATATATACTTTGCCATATTTGACACTTAAGGACTTTTGTTGTTTCTCTTATGCTGCAGTTAAATGTCATTGCACAAAACCATCTGCTCGTCCATGAAAGTTTGACAGTTATGCACATCCTTTACATTGCATCAGAGGCTTGACAATTACAAAACGCTTTTGAGAATCCCATGTGTGTATACCTCACTGCGAAATGAGCTTCATGCCTATGCACGTGGGTGGACTGAAAGTTGTCAAGTTGCCTGCATTAAGTGCATCTCTCAGCAGGAGACCATTGAGTGTGGGAGTGGATATGAGTTGTGAGCACACCAGAATGCTAAGCAAGGTCACCGTAAAACCTCTATGTTATTTATTTTAAACCATAAAGTGTGGACGGAAGCCATTCAGCCCATTGTATTTTGAAAGAGCTATCCAATTAGTTTTACTTTCTCCACATTCCTGAAACATTTTCTTTATTATTTGCATGACATGTACAAGAACCCTTGATTAGGTTTGATCCTAAACTCTACTGCGCTGACAAAAGAAGAAAAGTGGAACATCAACTGGGGCTCAAGAAATATGTGCAATAGATGAAATTAAATATCAGACAGACTTAAAATCAGATGCCAATGAAAATCTATTGGCAGGTTAGTTAGATATTAATCTGAACTAGCATCAGCATGAAGCTGAAACCCAAGGGTTTCATTTGTAATGAGATAAACTTGGCCTTTATATCATATCTTGCAAAATGGAATGTATTTTTTTTGGATCTGATTCAACCTCAGAAATTAAACATAACTGAGAACCAGCTCAATTGAGATTGAAATTACAAGAGGAGAAACATGATAAGTGAAAAGAAATAAAAATAAGTTTAGATGCTACTGATATATGGGTGATTTTTGGAGGCACAATTTTTGGTGTGACAAACTTCTCATGTGCAATGACTGAGCTTCCCTCTCGGATAGATTCACCAGCCTCTGGGTGAAGAGTTTCCTCCTCCACAACTCAATATTAAATGAACCATCCCTTATTCTGAGACTATTTTGCCTGGTTTTAAATTTACCAGACAGTGGAAACATCTTATCCACAGACACCCTGTCATGCTTTGTAAGAATTTTATATGTTTTAATAAAGCCTCATCCTTTGCAACTCTGGGGACTACAGATTTAGTCTCCCTAGTCTCTCCTAAAAGAATCCAACCACCCCAAAGATCAATCCAGTGAATCTCTATTATGCTCCTTGTAAGGTAAGTCTATCCTTCTTTAGATAAGGAGACCAAAACTGTACACAATCCTCCAGATGAAGATTTATTAAGACTCTATACAACTGCAGAGCAAAGCCTGCCAGGATTATTTGGCACACCCTGTGTGGACGATAGTGGAGGGCCCTCCCAGACCCGTCCAGGAAGTGGAACTGTATCTTCCCAGCACTACCGTTGGTTTCACCACAGCCCTGGTTATTGCATGTGCACCAACTTGGTGAAAGGGCCACATTGTGAGTGAGCAACACTTTACATAAGAAAGAGAGTGCCCACTGTGCTCTGACTCCCTTTCCATTCAACGTACTTTTGAACTCAGTAGAGCCCAACATAATACTCACATAACACGGTGAAATGATGTTTTACTCCTCTCACAGAACTTTAGAAGTTTCACAAGTGATGGGATTGCTTTGCTAAAACATCTTTTGAAGTCATTGCTGCTAACTTCTGCATTGTTGAGATGCCAGTTGTAGATTTGCAAGCACCAGCAACATGGTGCAAATCGCCTTTGACAAGTATTTTGAACCCCAAATATGTGCACTCTGCATGCAATATAATTAGGCAAAGAAATTATTGAAAGTTAAGGGTAACTGCAGTTTGCAAACACAGTTGTTCCTTCCATAACCTGGTGTCCAATTGATGTGGATCCTTTGCTTATCTAACTGACACCGGCTCCATCCACACTGGGTGTTTACCCAACCATTTCCCAGTTACAGTTAGCACCTAGACCTAGCAAATAATGGCAGGGAATACATCTTATAGTGGATACCATTAGCACCAGAATCTTCCTGGTCACCAGGTACACCTCCCCCACCACTGCCCCCAGAGGGTCCATGTCACCTTTTACTTTACACCACTCTGTCAGCCCATTTTCACCCTACTTGCCAAGTGAAAGTACACCATACTGAACTTCAACTGTCCTCTCTATCCTCTGATCCCCAACATTACAACTTAGTAATGTCCACACTGCCCTTCTATGCGCCCCCTGTTGGGCTTTGTAAGATTTAATGTGTTTCAATAAAGTCACATCCCATTCTTCTGAACTCTAATGAACTCCAACCTAGTCAACCTCTACCTATAAGGAATTTTCCTTGTATCCCTGAACCTCCTCTAGACTCCATCAAATGCCAATCTATCTCTCCCTAGATAAGGGGATGAACACTATTTTCAGCATTCTATTGCATGTCTTGTATAGCTTTACCAAGACCTCCCTATTTTTATACTCTATTCCTTTAAAGTGAAGACACATTCACTTTGCTGCACTATTACTTGCTGAACTTGGATGCGAGCATTTTGTGATTCATGCACAAGAATCCCCAAAACTGTAAAGCAGCTTTCTGCATTCTTTCCCCATTCAAATAATATTCAGCTCCTCTATTCTTCCTGTGAAAGTGCATAACCTCATATTTTCTAACATCATATTCCACCTACCAAGTTTTAGGCTACTCATTTAACCTGTCTACACTCCTCTGCAGACTTTTGGTGTTGTCCTAACCATTTGCTTTCCCGCTTATCTTTGTGTCATCGATGTTCATTTCTGTCATCCAATTCATCTATGTACATTGTAAGTAATTGTGGCTCCGGCATTGATCCCTGTGGTACTCCTCCAGTTACATGCTGCCATTCTAAAATAAGCCCCTTTATCCCAAGTTTCTGCCTTCTATAAGTTAACGAATCCTCTATTTATGATAATATGTTGCCCTAACATGATGGGACCTTGTCTTTTTTACTGGCCTTATTTTCAATACCTTATGAAAAGCCTTTTCGAAATCCAAATATATTATATCTACTTGTTCCCATTTATCTATCCTGCTTGATTCCTCCTCCAGAGAAATCCAATAAATTTGTTAGAGATGACTTGCTGAAGCCATGACATGAAGCCATGCTGACTCTACTTAATCACACCATGTACTCCTTATTACTTCATTATTACATCCTTCATAATAGGCTCTTGCATTTTCCCAATGACAAATGTTAAATGAATTTACCTATAGCAATCTTATTAGCCTCTCTTCCTTTTCGAATGAGGGTGGTACACTGGCAGTTTTCCAATCCTCAGGGACTTTAACAGAATCTAAGCATTCTTGGAAAATATCCCAGTAACTATTTCCTTCAAAATACTAGAATACAACCAGAGATAAAAGGTACTGCAGATGCTACATTGTACCCACTGTGGCTTCCTCTACATCGGGGAAACCAAGCAGAGGCTTGGGGACCGCTTTGCAGAACACCTGCTCTCAGTTCACAACAAACAACTGCACCTCCCAGTCACCAACCATTTCAACTCCCCCTCCCATTCCTCAGATGACATGGCCATCCTAGGCCTCCTGCAATGCCACAGTGATGCCACCCGAAGGCTGCAGGAACAGCAAATCATATTCAGCCTGGGAACCCTGCAGCCCAATGGCATCAATGTGGATTTCACAAGCTTCAAAATCTCCCCTCCCCCAACCGCATCCCAAAACCAGCCTAGCTCATCTCCACCTCCCTAACCTGTTTTTCCTCTCACCTCAAGCCACACCCCCATCTCCTATCTACCAACATCATCCCGCCCCCTTGACCTGTCCGTCCTCCCTGGACTGACCTATCTCCTCCCTACCCCACTACGTACACTCACCTTTACTGGCTCCATCCCCGCCTCTTCGACTTGTCTGCCTCCCCTCCACCTATCCTCTCCTCTATCCATCCTCTATCCGCCTCCCCCTCTCTCCCTATTTATTTCAGAACCCTCTTCCCCTCCTCCATGTCTGATGAAGGGTCTAGGCCCGAAACGTCAAGTTTTCCTGCTCCTATGATGCTGCTTGACCTGCTGTGTTCATCCAGCCCCATGTTTGTTAACTAGAATACAACCGTCGGGTCCAGGGAACATATTGTCCTTTAGGTCATTAGCATGCCTAGTACTTTTTCATCTAGTAATAGTTATTATGTTTATTTCCTCCCCAACTACCAGCCCACTCTTTAGCCACTTGCCTGTTTAGCAATTTAGGAATGCTATTAGAGTCCTCTACTGTGAAAACTAATACAAAGTATTTATTCAACTCATTTGCCATTTCCTGGTTCCTCAATATTATTTTCCCAGTCTTATTCTCTGAGGAGCTTATGTTCATTTTTGGCTCACTCACTCCTTTTTAACATTTATAAAGATGGTCTTTCTGCCTGCTTTTGTATTATTTGCTAGTTTGCCATCATAATTTATTTTGTTACTTATTTTATTTGGATCATCTTTTTTTTAAAAATCCTAAATTCTGTGGTTTACATCTCATCTTTTCCACACTGTATTTTTTCTTTCAAGTTGATATCATATTTAATTTCCTGGATTAACTATGGTTGATTTATCCCTTTACTCAAACCTTCTTCTTCACCAAGGTATGTTTTTCTTATCGGTCATGAACTAATTTCATAAATGTTGTTATTGTTCCTCAACCATCTTTTCTGTTAAATTCCAGACGGCTCTGCCCTCATCTTTTTGTCACTACTTGATTTAAGTTTAACACAGTTGCTTCTGACCCAAGACTCTCACTCTTAAATTGAATGCTAAGTTCTACAACATAATGGTCACTGTTTTCTAGAGAATGTTTTTAACTCCAAGATCATTTAATAAACCTGCCTCATTACCAGATCCAAGATGTTTTAATCTCTGGTTGCACCCTCTGTCAATCTGACTAATCTAAACCAAATAAAATTAAAATCCTCCATGATTAATGCACTGTCATCTTTACATACCGTCATTATCTTGCAACTTATTCTCTAGCCTACAATTTAGTTTTGTGAAACTGTGTAAAAATTTGAATTTGAAGCATTTTAGAAAGTGGTGTTTCCCAATAATCTGTTGATTCCAGTGACTGCTGGGGCTTCTGTTCAAGGAAAAATAAAGTACAATTTTAAACAAGGTGTAACAACAGAAAATCATATCAATTTTACATCTCTTTATTAAAACTGGATACTGTAAACTTCATTGAAAACACACCATGCTCAATCATTTGCTCATTTGACTGCTCTACACTCAGTCTTATTTGCCTCTTTTTTCTCTTGCTTCACTTTATTCTCTCTTCTTTCTCTTTCCTTTGCTCCTTCCCACTCTTTAGTCCTTTTTGTTTACGTTCCTTTCTTGTTTTATTTCTTCCTCATTCCACATTTCCCTTTCTCTTCTTTCACTGTTCTCATTTTCTCCCAACCTTTCTCTACAACACAAAATGAGATTTTGAGCTTTCAGGACAACTTTGCCTCTCACTAAATCTTTGAAGAGCACACTTTAGAGAACAGGTCCATTCGTTCCACCATTACTCTGAACCGCCTGCAGGTTAGGTCATTTTATGGCTCAAACCCCCACCGCACCCTCTGCCTGCCAAGAACAGCATCTTCAGGTATTTTAGTCAGGCATCACTAGTCCCTCATCACTAACCTGATGATCATGGAGTGACATTCCAGCTACTGAACAATGACTTTGTGCTGTGACCGAATGCTGCAGAATTTATGACAGAAAATCCTTTGGTGAGAAGCAATGTAAAAAGAAAAATCAATAGTCCATTTCACTTGAGTCCACGTGCCGTGTTAACTAGATGGAAATGGACTGAGCAGCTGTCAACCAGTAGGACTGAAGTGGCTCTCTGCTCTTCTCATCACCAAGTCTGTGCTGTCTGCTCTTTCGAACCATTAAACAGCTCAATCCATGTTGGATAGCAATGAACAGTCTGGTTCATCTCAAAAGTCAGGTTGTTAATAATATTATTCTCTGGGGCTGCTAAGCTGAGAAGTGGACTCATTTAAATCAGTCCTGGCAGATGAAATACCTTCTGTTATCTCTTTCCCATCTGTGTACAGCTTGTATTTGTTGATTGGTTTGCAGTGCTTGGGGAATTTTCTCAGGTTTTTTTTCCTTCCCTAATTCCCATTGATCACATCCGAAGCTTCGGGGGACGAAAGACACTGACAAAAAACAATTTCACAAGTAGAGTGTGACATTCTGCTCCAACATTCTGTTAATCTCATGAGGTGAGATCAAAGGTACCATAGATATCCTGGTTATTAGCAACATAACAAATGCTGAGGTTTGTTGGCATCTCTTTATAAGGTAATGTTGTGTCAAGTTAGAAAATAAGTTCAAAAGCCACTTATGCATGATTTTAACAGACTGCAATCATTGGTCATATTTGTACCAGTTGCTATCCGTACTTATTTTCCACAGCAATATGTTTGATGTATAACAATGGTTACATTATGTCATATTTACCAGTGTACCAACTGTTCACTTCAAAGTGTCAAAATAGGTTCAAGACCCCGCTCAAAGAATTTGCAAAAAGAATAGTAAATGAAAAGAAAGGCAAAGAAAATTTGGAATGGGAAGGCCTGCCTGAAATGTAGTGCAGTGCGAGGGAGTGCAGCACAATCAGAGGACATTTACTGAATGTTATACTGAGGCCAAACCTACTATTTTCGGTCTTAACATCATACAGCACAGAAACAGACCCTTCGGATCAAGCAGTCCATGCCGACCACAATCTCAAACAGAACTAGTCCCGTTTGCCTGCACTTGGCTCACATCCCTCCAAACATTTCTTATTCATGCGCTCATCTAAATGTACTTTAAATGTTGTAACTGTACCCACATCCACCATTTCCCCTGGAAGTTCATTCCACACACGAACTACACACTGTAAAAAAAATTGTCCATCATGTCTTTTTCTTTGCTCCTCTCACCTTAAAAATATGGTTCTTAGTCTTGAAATGACCCAGCCTAGGGAAAAGAAGCCTGTTGTTCACCTTATCCATACCCTTCATGATTTTATAAAACCCTATAAGGTCATCTCACGACCTACAATGCTTGAGTGAAAAAGTCCTGGCCTATGCAGCCTGTCCTTACAACTCAAACCCTCTACTTGAAGTGAACAATTTCACAATACTCTTTGGAAAGAGTGTAAGGACATGTTCCTTAACCAATATTTATCATCAAGTAAAAAATGATTTTTTAAATTCATCATGGGATGTGATTGCTGTTGGCAGATCAGTGTCTGCTGACCATCCCTAATTACTCTAGATAAGATGAGAGTGAGATGCCTTATTGAACAACTGCAGACTTTGTGATGTAGAAGGGATTTCTAGAATTTTGTGTCAAGTGAATGAAACGTGATATATTTCCAAATATGATAGCGTGATTCCTGAAGGGAGATCTTGCACATAGTGGTATGGCATCTGCTGCCCTCATCCTTCCAGGTGTTAGAGGTCACAGATTTGGATATTCAACAGTCAGATATCCATTTACAGAATCAGACAACTGTAGATATGCTGTGGTTTACAACTGTTTTATAGTTAAACTATAACTCAGCTCAAGTCCCATTTCCACATTTCCCTCTGATTCTTCGGTCCATTCAAAAGCAACCCTCCTTTCCCCAAGGTAGGGGCGTTCAAAACGAGAGGCGTAAGTTTAGGATGAGATGAGAAAGATATAAAAGGGAGCTAAGGGGCAACATTTTCATGCTGAGAGTCGTGCGTGTATAGAATGAGCTGCCAGAGGGATGGTTGAGGCTGGTACAATTACAACATCTAAAAGGCATCTGGATTGGTATATGAATAGGAAGGGTTTAGATGGATATCTGTTTGGCATGGACATGTTGGGTCAAAGGGTCTATGTCCATGCTGTACATCTCTAAGACATTTTGACTCTATAAAAACCTGGTCTTAAGCACAAATCATAGAGTCAGAGTCATACAGCGTGGAAACGGAACCTTCAGTACAACCAGCCCATGCTGAACATCATCACAAACTAAACTAGTCCCACTTGCCTGCTCCTGGCCCATATCCCTCCAAACCTTTCCTATTGATATATCCATCCAAATGCCTTTTAAATGTTCTAATTGTACCCACATCCACAACTTCCGCAGGAAGTTCATTCTACACGCAAACCACCATTAGTGAAAAAAATTGCCTCACGTCCTTTTTAAATTTCTCTCCTCTCACTTTAAAAATGCGCTCTTAGTCTTGAAATTGCCCATTTAGGGAAAAGACAACAATCATCAACTGTATCTATACTTCTCATTATTTTATAAACTTCTATCAGGTCACCTGTCAACCTCTTACACTTCAGTGAAAAAAGTCCCAGCCTATCCAACCTTTCTTCATATCTCAAATCTTCCATGCCCAACAACATCCTGGTAAATCTCCTCTGAACCCTCTTCAGCTCGACAAGATCCTTCATATAATTGGACACAGCATTCCAGAAGAGGAATGATTCCAGAAGATTCCACAAATGTCCTGTCCAACATAACATCTGAACTCCTATTCTCAAAGGACTGAGCAATGAAGGCAAGGTGCCAAATGCCATTTTAACCATCCTGTCTATATGTGGTGCAAACTTTAAAGAATTATGTACCTGCTCCCTCTGTTCGACAACACTACCCAAGGCCCCACCATTAATTGTATAAGACCTACCTTTATTTGGTGTACTAAAATGCAATACCTCATATTTATTCAGATTGAACTCCATCTGCCGTTTTTCAGCCAAATGACCCACTTTATCAAATCGCTTTATAATCTAGGAAACCTTCTTTACTATCTACTGCGCCACCAATTTTTGTGTTATCTGCAAACTTACTAACCATGCCTTCTTTATTCTCATCCAAATAATTTATATAAATGACAAACAAAAGAGGACCCAGAACCAATCTCTGTGGAACACCGCTGGTCACAGGCCTCCAGTCCGAAAAGCAACCCTCCACCATTAATCTCTGTCTCCTGCTGTTAAGCCAATTATGTATCCAATTGCCAAGCTCACCCATGTGACCTAACTTTACTATTTAGACTACCATGCAGAACCTTACTAAAACCCAAATAAACAACATCTACTGTTCTGCCATCACCAAACTTTTGGCAACTTCCTCAAAAAACGCAATCAACTTTGTGAGATTTTCCTCGCACAAAGCTATGCAAGCCATCCCTAATCAATTTTCACCTCTCTAAATGTCCATAAATCCTGTCTTTTATAATCACCTCCAACAATCTACCCACAACCGAAGTCAGACACACAGGTCTACAGTTCCCTGCTTTCTCCTTACAAACTTCCTTAAACAAAAGTCCAACATTAGCTCCCTCCAGTCATCAGGCACCTCACCCGTAGTTATAGATGACGCAGATATTTCTGCAAGGGGTCTCATAATTTCCTCCCTTACTTCCCAAAACATTCTGGGATACATTAGATCAGCTCCCAGAGACTTATCCTCTCTAAGACCTCCTGAAATTCCTCCTCTGTAATGTGAGCAGTTTTTAAAACATCAAAGTTTATTTCCCTGTATTCTCCAGATTCCATTTCTTTCTCCACAGTAAATACTGATGCAAAATATTCATTTGG
Source organism: Ginglymostoma cirratum (assembly GCA_024137785.1). Lineage (NCBI taxonomy): Eukaryota > Metazoa > Chordata > Chondrichthyes > Orectolobiformes > Ginglymostomatidae > Ginglymostoma > Ginglymostoma cirratum. The sequence continues at coordinate 32,475,757 of JAHRHZ010000026.1, forward strand.
TATCTCTCCCATCTCCTGGGGTTCAACACGACGAAGACCTCCTTGATCTTTAAGAGGCCCTACCCTCCCTCTAGTTGCCCTCTCGCTCTTAATGTATTTGTAGAATCTCTTTGGATTATCCTTAACCTTATCTGCCAATGCTGTCTCATATCCATTTTTTACCTTCCTGATTTCTCTCTTAACAATGCCCCTACACTCTTTATATTGATTAAGAGATTCAATTGAACCAAGTTGTGTATTTCTAAAAAAGATTATTTTCTATTCTTGACTAGAACCTCAAAATCTTTGTACATCCATTGTTCCTTAATCTTACCAGCTTCACCCTTCACTCTAACAGGAACAAAATGCCTCTGAACTCTTATCATCGCACTTTTGAATGCATCCCATTTGTCATATGCCCTTTTACCTGCGAACAGCCTACTCGAATCAACTTTTGAAAGTTCTCGGCTCATACCATTAAAATTTGCCTTACACCAATTCAGAACTTTAACTTTTATGGAACTTTTATCCTTTTCCATAACCATTTTGAAACTAATAGAATTATGATCATTAGACCCAAAGTGTTCCCCGACATTTACTTCAGTGACCTGCCCTGCTCTGGAAGGTACAGTTCAAGGAATTTTCTATGAATTATTGCAGCATATCTTGCCTCTGATATATACATCTGCTGCTGAAGGCACTTAATATTTGGGTGGTCCATTTTGTTTCATTCCTTCCTTTAGACCTTGCAGCAGCTTTCATACTACTGAGTGCCTTGCTCAGCCATTTCAGAGGGTGGTAAGACTCAATCACATTGCTTTTGGTCTGGAGTCACTTGAAGACAAGTTCAAGTAGAAACAGCAAATTTATTTCCAGGAAGGGAATTCATGAACTAGATTTTTTTTTACAAAATCAACAATGCTAACAATAGATTAAGTCTTAATTCTGTATTTTAATTGAATTTAAATTTCACCATCTGCCATGGTGATATTCAAACACATGTTCCCGGAAAAATAGCCTGAGGCTCTCAATTACTAGCTCAGTGATTTTTGCAGTATGCCACCGCTTTCCGTTACTTTATGGATGATGTACACATTGACTGCTCTGTTTCCTACACTACAACAGTGAAAATACTTCAAAACAATACTTCATTTGTAAAGTGCCCTGGGATATTCCGGGATCCACTAGCATTTTTTTTATTTACTCATTGTATGTGGGCTGGGACAGCATTTACTGTCCATTCCTAGCTGCTCTTGAGAAGGTAGCAGTGAGCTGCAACCTGGAACTGCTACAGCCCATGTGCTGTAGGTTGACCCACTTGTGCTTAGGAAGGGAAATCTAGGATTTTGACCCAGCAACAGTGAAGAAATAGCAATATATTTCCAAGTTAGTATGTTGAGAGGCTTAGAGGGGAACTTGCAGGTGGTCGTCCAACGATGGATCTGCAGCCTTTGTCCTTCTAGGTGGTAATGCTCGTGGGTTTGGAAGGTGACATCTAAAGAACTTTCATGAACATCTGCAGTGCATCTTGTAGATAGTACATAATGCTACTATTGAGTGCCGGTAGTGGAAGGAGTGAATGCTTTTGGATGTGATGCCAATCAAGTGGGTTGCTTTGTCCTGGATTGTGCCAAGCTTCTTGAGTGTTTTTGGGGATGCACCTCTCCAGGCAAGTGGGCAGTATTCCGTCACACTCCTGATTTTGCCTTGTACAAAGGCTTTGAGGAGTTAAGAGATGAGTTATTTGCTGCAGGATTCTTAGCAATTGACCCGTCCTTGAAGCTATTGTATTTATATGCTGAGTCCAATTGAGTTTATGGTCAATGGTAACCTGCAGGATGTTGATAATAGCGAATTCAGTGATGGTAATACCACTGAAAGTCAAGAGGTGCCGATTAGATTGTCTCTTACTCAATATGGTCATTGCCTGACATTTGTGTGTTTTGAACGTTAACGCGTGTCTTCCTTATTTCTTCAATGAAAGCAGAAATGTGGGAAAAACCCTCAGCAGCTAAAAAAGCTGATGTGTATTTTACCTTCAAGAGAGTATGTTTGTTTGATGGAGTAACGGTTATGTCATCTCCTGTAACATAAGAATCTGAACATGTGCGAAGTGACTTTGAAAGATTCAACAGACATTTATTAAATCTCACTAATATGGGCAAATATTACATTTACAGGCACTTTGGAAGCTATTCAGTGATGAAGAGAAGCACACTTCTATCAGCATATCAAGTTTCAAGTAGCCTGAGTTAAGATGGAGTTGGAGAACTTTATATCCCCAGGTCACATGTTATGTTCAAGTGATGATTTCATAAGCTGGTGAATTAAAGGCATACTGACACATTGTATCTCTTAAAGGTATATAACATACTGACTGCAAGACTTAAACAGCAGCATCTGTGCATACAGAAAGAAATAGAGTCAAGTTTCGGCTCTGTGACCTTGCAATGGACTAGGAAAAGTTAGATATGTCTTGAGCAAAGTCGGGGTGAGATAAGAACAAAGGAAAGCTGTGACCTTTGGCAACAGTGCTCATGTGATGCTTTCTCTTTCCTCAACTGTGGATACCCCACCCATGATCAACAAGGCCCTCATCACATCTGCAACATTTCATTTACTTCTGGTCACGCTTAGACAAAGAGTGAAATGAGGTCTAAAGCCAAGTGATTTTGGTAGATCCCAAACTGAACATTGATAAGAACATCATTATTGTGTAAGTGCCAGCAGGTAGGAAGTTTTGCTTTTTTTTTTGGATAGGAAGATACCCAGACAATTTTCTACTTATCATTTCAATGTCAGTGTTGGAGCTTAACTGGTATAGCTTGGCTAGGAACATGATAGCTTCACTATTTGGCGTGCCACTCCAGTGCTGCTCCTGACATATGCTTCTACACTTCTCATTGAACCAGAATTGTTCCCCTGACTTGATAGTAATGATAAAAGGAGGGATATACCAGTCCACAAGGCCATGGACTGTGGTTAAAGGCAATTCTAACACTGCTAATAGCACACATTCTGAGCTGTTAAGTTTGGTCTAGACATATCACTATTTGTAATATTTTGATGCAAGATAGAGATCTCTTTAGAGGGCGAAGTGGGGAATAGTAGAAGGAAAGGTTGATGCAGGTATCGTAGGATGTCAGACATCACGGGGTGGTTGGAGACAAGCAACAGTGAGTATTGAGAATGGCATATGACAGAGGACGGTGGTATACCATGGACACCAGATCTCCTGGCAGGACTGGCTACAACAGCAAGAGACATCAAACAGCAAGAAACTGTGGATGTTGGAAATCTGCAATAAAAGCAGAGATACCAAAAACTCTGTGGAGAGAAAGCCAGACAGAGTTTTCATTTCAGGTCAATGACTCTTGGCAGATATTTGAGAGAGTCTGTTGTAGCATTGATGAAATGGCTATTGTTGCCATCTTCTTATATTATGGTGTGATGCCCTAGTGCCCTTGTGGTAAGGGTTATGTGCTCCCAACATTCCCTCTGCCTTGCTAATCCAGGAGCTTTCTAGTATTCGTGGTGAAGGATGGACCGTGAATAAGGCTCTGCAGTTTATTATATTGTAGTTTATTGCATCTCAGCAATTATGTACAGGTTGCATTACTCTTATGCATATAAACTATTACAAACAAAAGGTAGGTAAGATGTGTGTATTTCCATAAGGAAACTTTGCTGGGCTCACTAAACTTCCTGAACTGTCCAAACTGTGAGATGGTCCACTCAGTGGCTCTGTTGTAGATCAGAGTGGGCAGAGCTTCATCTTCTCTGATAGATCAGCCCTGTCATATACATTGCCTTATTCCACAGAATTGTTGTAATGAAGTAAGGGCAGTTTAGTTTCTTTGGGTGTTTTGGGTCCAAAATCAGAGAATTGAAAATGTTTATCTTTCTGAAATTGCAATTCAGACTCCCACACTGCGAGAGAAAGATAACGTCTTTGAATTTATTTTGTGCATGTCGGAGAAGCCTTTTCTGTTCCTGTTGTAAGATCAGGCCAGGCACATTTGGAGCAGTTCAGTGAACAATGAGTGAAAGGTTAGTGCCTGACTGAGATAGAGGCCGGTCAATCACAGCATGGTGGCTGTCTATCAGCTAACCGTCTCCATGGTGATGCAGGTTGTTTATCTTTGCTAAAACACCTTGTGTATTGATGAATGTTAAAAGACCTGAAGCAAATGGAAATAAATAGCAGCTTTGGAGGAAAAGTAAAGTGACTGTTATGAATAAAGGGTTGTGCCACTCAGAATTTTGGAAGGATATAAGTACTCACTTGTATAACGCTTGCAGTCTTTCTGTTTTAATAAATTTATCTCTGGAGGGCATAAGTAGCATTGACAAGACCAACTCCCACTGCTGAAAACAACTGAAAGGCCGCAGTCACGTGAGGTAAGACTTTTATAATTGAAAAGCTTACCTTCCCAGGCTGCCCGCGCGCTTTGTCCCGGACTCCCACCTCTGAAAACAACTGAAAGGCCGGATAGAGCAGGGTAGAGAATCCCGCATGGTGTGTTGCCTGCCTGGTGCCAGGGTGTGAGACATCTCTGACCGGCTTGAGAGGATACTAGAGAGGGAAGGGGAGGATCCAGTTGTTGTGGTCCATGTAGGCACCAACAACATAGGCAGGACTACAACAAAAGACCTGTTTGGGGATTATGAAAAGCTAGGAAGAAAATTAAAAAACAGGTCTTCAAGGGTCATAATCTCTGGATTGCTGCCCGAGCCACGTGCAAATTGGTATAGGAAGGCGAGGATCAGGGAAATAAACACGTGGCTAAAAGAGTGGTGTGGGAAAGAGGGTTTCCTTTTCATGGGACACTGGCATCAGTTCTGGGACAGGGGGGATCTATACCGCTGGGATGGACTCCACCTGAACAGGGCCAGGTCCAGTGTTCTGGCAAAAAGGGTAAATAGGGTGGTCAATACGACTTTAAACTAGTAAGTAGGGTAGAAGGGAGAAGTGAGCGTAGAGGGAGAATAACAATTAATGTAAGGCAAAGCAGCAGGTTAGCAGGTGACGAGGAAGCTTCAACTCCATTGAAAATCAGGAAAAAAGTTAAAATGAAGGAGAACGCAAGAGCTGTTAGTAATGGAGGTAATAGGACCCAAAAAGGTGCAAAAACTGGCATAAGGGCACTTTATCTGAATGCTCGGAGCAATTGAAACAAGGTGGATGTGTTGACGGTGCAAATCGTGGCAAATGGGTATGATTTAGTGGCCATTACAGAGACATGGTTACAGGATGGTCATGACTGGGAGTTAAATATCCAGGGCTATCAAACTGTTCGGAAGGACAGACAGGAAGGTAAGGGAGGTGGTGTTGCTCTGATTTTTAAGGATGATATCAGGGCGGTAGTGAGAGATGATATAGGTTCTACTGAACAATAGGTTAAAGCCAGTTGAGTGGAAATTAGGAATAGTAGGGAGAAGAAGTCACTGATAGGTGTGGTCTATAGGTCACCAAATAATGACATCGTGATGGGGCGGGCAATAAACATAGAAATAGTTAATGCATGTAAAAATGGTATAGTAATTATCATGGGGGATTTTAATCTACATATTGATTGGTCAAACCAGGTCGGTCATGGCAGCCTTGAGGAGGGGTTCATAGAATGCATCCACGATAATTTCCTTAAACAAAATGTAATGGAACCTACAAGGGAGCAAGCTATCCTAGACCTAGTCCTGTGTAATGAGACAGGAATAATTAATGATCTCACAGTTAAGGATCCTCTTGGAAGGAGCGATCACAGTATGGTCGAATTTGAAATACAGATGGAGTGTGAGAAGGTTAAATCCAGTACCTATGTCCTGTGCTTAAGCAAAGGAGACTATGAAGGAATGAGGGAGGAGTTAGCTAATGTAGAATGGGAGCAAAAACTTTATTGTGGGTCAATGAGAAACAGTGGAGGACTTTCAAAACGATTTTTCACAGTGCTCAGCAGAAGTATATTCCAGTGATAAGGAAGAACTGTAGGAAAAGAGGCAGCCAGCCATGGATGTCTAAGGAAATAAAGGAAAGTATCAGATTGAAAAAAAAAAACACATACAAAAAGCAAAGAGTAGTGGGAAACTAGTCGACTGGGAAATCTTTAAAGGCCAACAGGAAGCCACAAAAAAGTTATAAAGAAAAGTAAGATAGATTGTGAGAGCAAACTAGCTCAGAATATAAAAACAGGCAGCAAAAGTTTCTATAAATATGTAGATCATAAAAGAGTGGCGAAGGTAAACATTGGTCCTTTAGAGGATGAGAAGGCCAATTTAATAACTGGGAATGAGGAAATAGCCGTGACATTAAACAGTTATTTTGTGTCCGTCTTCACAGTGGAAGACACAAATAACATGCCAAAAACTAATGGCAAGAAGGTCATAGCAGGTGAGGACCTAGAAACTATCATTATCACTAAGGAGGCAGTGCTGGGCATGCTAACGGGGCTAAAGGTAGACAAGTCTCCTGACCCTGATGAAATGCATCCCAAGGTACTAAAAGAGGTGATGGGGGAAATAGCAAATGCACTAGTAATTATTTACCAAAATTCACTGGACTCTGGGGTGGTTCCCGCACCAATGTAATGCCACTATTTAAAAAAGGAAGTAGACAAAAAGCAGGTAACTATAGGCCAGTTAGCTTAACTTCGATAGTGGGGGAAATGCTTGAATCTATCATTAAGGAAGAAACAGGAAGACATCTGGATATAAATTCTCCCATTGGGAACACCCAGCATGGGTACATGAAGGGTAGGTCATGTTTAACTAATTTGGTGGAATTCTTTGATGACATTACTTGCATGATGGACAATGGGGAACCTGCGGATATGGTGTATCTGGATTTCCAGAAGGCATTTGACAAGGTGCCACACCAAAGGCTGCTACATAAGATTAAGTTGCATGGCATTACAGGTAATGTATTGGCACGGATAGAGGATTGGTTGCCCAGTAGAAAGCAAAGAGTAGGGGTAAATGGGTGTTTTTCTTGTTGGCGGTCAGTGGCTAGTGGTGTGCCTCAGGGATCAGTGTTGGGACTGCAATTGTTTACAATTTACATAGATGATTTGGAGTTGGGGACTAAGTGTGGTGTGTCAAAATTTGCAGATGACACTGAGGTGAGTGGTAGAGCAAAGTGTGCAGAAGACACTGAAAGTCTGCAGAGGGATACAGATAGTCGAAGTGAGTGGGCAAAGGTCTGGCAGATGGAGTACAATGTTGATAAGTGTGAGATCATCCGTTTTGGTAGGAATAACAGCAAAATGGACTATGTTTTAAATGGTAAAGAATTGCAGCACACTGCTGTGCAGAGGGACTTGGGTGTCCTTGTGCATGATTAGCTAAAAGTAGGATTGCAGGTGCAGCAGGTAATTAAAAAGGCAAATAGAATTTTGTCTGCCATTGCTAGACGGATGGAGTTTAAAAACAAGGAGGCTACGCTGCAGCTGTATAGAGTCCTGGTGAGCCCACACCTGGAGCACTGTGTACAGTTTTGGTCTCCTTACTTGAGAAGGGATATACTATCACTGGAGGGGTTGCAGAGGAGATTCATTCGGTTAATTCCAGAGTTGAGAGGGTTGGATTATGAGGAGAGACTGAGTAGGCTGGGATTATACTCATTGGAATTCAGAAGAATGAGGGGAGATCTTGTAGAATCATATGAGAATATGAAGGGAATAGATAAGGTGAAGGCAGGGAGGTTGTTTCCACTAGCAGGTGAAACGAGGACTAGGGGGCATCGCCTCAAAATAAAGGGAAGCAGATGTAGGACTAAGGTCAGGAGGAACTTCTTCACCCAAAGGGTTGTGAATCTGTGGAATTCCCTGCCCAGTGAAGTGGTTGAAGCTACCTCGCTGAATGTTTTTAAGGCAAGGCTAGATAAATTTTTGAACAGTAAAGACATTAAGGGTTAAGATTAATGGGCAGCTAAGTGGAGCTGAGTGTCAAAAAGATCAGCCATGATCTTATTAAATGGCGGGGCAGGCTCGAGGGGGCCAGATGGCCTGCTCCTGCTCCTAGTTCTTATGTTCTTAATATACATTGCTCATTCTTGGTTGTCCTTGAGAGATTGGATATGGACCTTCACCTTGAGCCTCTGCAGTCAGAGCTCCGACTCTAGGTGTTCTGACTGAATCATCAACAAGTTGCTTGTTGTGCGTGGGTTGCAAAGGTTGGTTCATGCTTTGGATGTTTATTTTTATTTCTGTCAAATACCAACTGTTAATCCCATGATGGCAACGATTCCAAAAGAACTTCTCAAAAATAAAAATACTGAAAATGTGAAGAAAGCATTTGAGAGAGATAATAAATGGCATTGAGTGTGAAACCGTCAAGATACAGCTCTGTGAGCTTCCAGTATTTTCTGGCTTTATTTCTGATTTTCCAATATTCTTCATTTTGTTTTGGTTCATATTCCAAATTTATTACTGTTTAGGTCTAATAACTAGAAACAATGATTATAAGATCAAAAGAACTCATACAAGGCAATGATTAAGTAACTGTTCACATTATTGTTGCCCCATTAGCCATGGTGAGCTCTCAAGGGATGGACATTAATCTAGCTCTCAGGAGTGGACTGGGAAGTGGAAGAGACGTATAACCAGGAAGGCAAGTTGCGCAGGGTATGCTACCTTCCTAACTCTGTGGCCACTTGAAAAAGGCAAGTGATCAGGATGTGTGCCAGATAAGTAACAAGCAAAGGAACATCAAAGGTATATTTTCAGGAGGCCTGGAAAATCCCCTTGTTCAAATCGGAACATAGTAGATTCCCCAAAAGGTATTCAAAATGTTTAAACAATTTCTCTTGCAGTGTGAAAGTGTTGGAATTAATGAGTTTATTGTGCTTAAAAATCTTTGAATTTGCACAATAATAGATAATTTGGTTATTCAATTTTAACTTCATTTCTTTTGTTAATAAACTTCTGTTTTATTGTTAAAACGAAATCTGCAGAATTACACACATTCCAATAAGAAACCATTCTGGTAAACTAAAATAAATCAAAATATAATCTATCAAACCTTGTCCCTGTCTGGGATTTGATTTGTCTGGTAACAACATCATCTGCAACGAAAGCAATCCATTAAATAAGAAGTGAATAAATGTTAGAAGCATAGTTTGTCTTTATATAGTGTGTTTAACGTAAGTATATGTCACAAGATGCTTCAGAAGATAGGTATTGCATTATTTCTTTCTAAACTGGTATAAACTAAGCTGAAGGCAGATATGGAGGTTGAACACTGATATTTAATGGAGGCTTCTTTTTAATACTGCAACGTGTGTTGCCCAAGACTAAGATGCCTGTATTATCATGTCATGTTGCAACACTTTCTCTTTCGAACAAAGAACAAAGAAAATTACAGCATAGGAAAAGGCCCTTCGGCCCTTCAAGCCTGTACCAACATGCTGCCCATCACAACCAAAACCCCCTACCCTTCTGAGGACTGTATCCCTCCATTCCCAGCTTATTCATGTATTTGTCAAGATGCCCTATAAAAGTCACTATTGTATCTGCCTCCACTACTTCCCCCAGCAGCAAGTTCCAGCCACCCACCACCCTTTATGTAAAAAGCTTGCCTTGTGCATCACCTTTAAACCTTGCCCCTTGCACCTTAAACCTATGCCCCATAGCAACTGACTCTTCCACCCTGGGAAAAAGCTTCTGACTGCCCACCCTTTCCATGCCCTTCATAATCTTGTAGACCTCTATCAGGTCTCCCCTCAACTTCAGTCGTTCCAGTGAGAACAACCCAAGTTTCACCAACCTCTCCTCAGAGTTAATATATATTAACTCTATACCATGCAACATCGTGGTAAATCTTTTCTGTACCCTCTCCAAAGCCACCAAATCCTTCTGGTAGTGTGGCAACCAGAACTGATGACCAGGACAGAACAGATCTTTAGATGAGTACATTTTACACTTTAGAAAAACAAAAAGTAATCAGACCCACAAAGAGAATTGACACCAAAGTAGACATTATGAGAAGTAATCAAAAACAGTTTAATGGCTGTAGTGGATGGTTTAACAGATGAAGTGACAGAGGATGAGAGAACAAAGCCCAAGGTATGCATTTTGGCTCACCTTGCTGATCTGGGAGTGATGAAAACTCTGCTGCAAGCTGTGCAGGGAATCCTGGTCACAAAGGATGAATTATGTTTGTTTGTGCACAGGGCAAGCAGACTGCAAATTGAAAACAACTGTCCACATGAAACACAGAACGATTGGTATATGTAATGGTAGGGAGATGGAAAGGAAACTGGCCAAGTCCAAATAATATTGCTCAAGTTTTCAATGCCTAAGAGGTTTCCAAATTATTTAATTCAAATTGACACCATCAAATGCCATTTGCAGTAAAAGAACAGTTGCGCAACCTTCACTCTACAGTGCATAAGTGAATTGGTGCTGACTGACTTGGTTTGGATGGTGGGGGAGTCACAGTTTCATTCACGTGCAGAACTCTGCTCCATGGGAGCCTCATCCTCCCTCCTTAATAAACAGAACCAAGCAGCTTTGTTGCAATCAAGATTTTCTATAGATTGGAATAGGCACCAGCATTGCATCACCTTGTATCGAAGCCTGTGGAATTGATAAAGTCTTGTCACTTAATGCCTTATAGCCTCAGGCCTGGCTGGAAAGCCCATGCACACATTCCCAGGTCTCTGCAGGGAAGCCACAGGGGTCCAGAACATGGTCAAAAATGTGCTGTAGATCAACACAGAGTGGCAAAAGTGTTCAGCAAAAAGAAGTAGAAGAGGGAGTGTCAATTAACATAATCTCATCTCACTTGTCCGGAATTAACTTGTTCATACATATCTGGAGTAGTACGGTTTGTGATTTATGTTTGGAATCCAGCCTTGTACTGCCTTTCTGAGCCATTATTTGATATGGAATGATCACAGGAAGAAGAATTTTATAAAAGGCCCTCGACAGGTGCCTGTTTGATCAGTTTGACAGATCTGCAGGAGTGGTTCATTTGTCATTTAAGACAATAACTGAGGCAGATCCAAGCTGCTATGCTTGAAGTTTGAGTTGCAACTGCGGAAGTCATACTGTTTACGTTCCACAGCTGCTTTTTGCATAGACTGTTTTAGGTGTGTTTTTTGAGTTGCTTCATCCAGGTTCATAAACAACCAAGACTTTCCATGTCAAAGAAGGAGTTCTGCCACTGCCAGCCCTTCCTACACTTCTTGCAGATGCAATTTCCACCTTCTCAAGGCAAAGGATCGCTGGGGGGTGAGCACAGAACGTGTCTGAACTGAAGAGGGGCTCCGGGAGTTGACAGATTTACTATTGCTTCATCAGGCTATTTGACTGCCAGTCCAGGATGATCCATCAGGTCCATTCTGCTGTTTAATTGATCCCTAAGGGAGAGGCACAAGAGTAGGTTTTGAGGGAACTGGTCTGCTTTCCATGCCCCGGCTTACTGTTTGGAAGCAGTTAGCTGTCGTTCAGTAATCGTTATGTCAATGAGACTAAGACAGAGGACTCATTTTGCAAAGCAAAGTCAAACCTGCCTTGCATTGTCAAGAACTTTCAGTCCTTAATAAGATCAGTTTATTTAGTCCAGTTGTTTAGAAGTGCCATGGCTAAGGCAATTCAACCATCATTGAGTGGTCATCTCACTGAATTAATATTGCATATATTATAGGCTGGAATTTTTAACTGATAGCCATTAGGCTACTGCCTAGAGTGGGCTTGGAAGTAAGGGTGGAGAGGTATAAAACCAGTGGGATAGCAGGGGGCAGTGTTCAATTAATGTCCACTCAAGGCCCTCCATGGGCAGGGAGGGGATGTTTGGGGAATGGAGAGATAGCCAATACCACGTGAGTGGGGCTCAGGAAGGGGGGACCCTTCACACATGGACGGAGCACTCCAGTGGAGAAACCTAACTCTAATTATACCAGCCTCACCTACAGCCTCGTGGTCACATCCACACTACCATTACGGGTTTCTGTCTGCCTTGTTGCAGCGGGACTGACCAACTCACCTCGAACTTTGGCCTCAGTTCTTTGCACATCTTGCAAACTGACTGCAGTCCCAGGTGTGGCCACCCTGTTTGGTGGTGCTGTTGGATCCAAGGAAGTTTCTGACTGTCCAGTTCCTGGAGGTGGGATATCCTGTCTTAGAGGAAGGCACAACCTTAGGCAAATAATTGTATGAGCCACACTAAAGCATGTTGTGGTTTGTTGGGCAGAAGATGGGGGGGAATGTGTGTCCCTGACTTCACTCAAAATTCAGCCCATATCATTCAATCTCACCAAGGCAGTTAGTGAACTAGAAATGCGTAATAAAGACACCTGCAAGTTAAATGCAGGTATCAGTAAAAATGGCCATGAAGCTGTTAAATTGTTGCCAAAGTCAATAGGTAGAGCTGGAAAAGCACAGCAGGGTAAACAGCATCTGTGGAGCAGGAAAGTCAATGTTTCAGGTCAAACCCCTTCATCAGGACTTGGGGGGTGGTGGTGGTGAGGCTAGGGGGAGGGTAGGTGAGACGGAGACAGGTGGATGAGGGAAAGGGTTATTGTGATTGGTCAATGGGAAAGGTGGAGAGGATAGGAGAGTCAGAAGATGGATAGGTTGGGGAAGGAGAGATTTTGAAGCTGGTGAAGTCAATATTCAAGCCATTGGCTGTAAGCTCCCAAGGGGAAAGATGAGGTGTTGTTCTTCCAGTTTACGTTTGGCCTCATTCTGATAGTGGAGGAGGCCAAGGATGGACTTGTCACTATGGGAATGGGAGGGGGTGTTAAAGTGGATAGCAATGGGAAGTTTGGGTTGGTTGGTGTGTGCAGAAAGCAGATGCTCTGCAAACCGGTCCCCAAGTCTGCGCTTGGTGTCCCCAATATAGAGGAGACCACATCGAGGTAATTATGGGAATCAGTAGGTTTGAAATGGATGTCAGTAGTGAGTCAGAGAGATGGAGACAGAGGGGTCCAGAAAGGGGATGATGGTGTCAGAAATGGTCCAGATAAATTTGAGGGCATGGTGGAAGATATTGGCAAAGTTGATGAACTGTTCAAACTCCTCACGAAAGCATGAAGCAGCACTGATACAGTCATCAATATAACGGAGAAAGACATGGGGTATGGTGCCTGTGTGGTTATTGAAGTGGGATTGTTCCACGAATCCTACAAAGAGGCAGGAATAGCTCGGGCCCATGCGGGTGCCCAAAGCCACTCCTTTGGTTTGTAGGAAGTGGGAGGAGTCAAAGGAAAAATTGATGAGGGTGAGGACCAATTCTGCCAAGCGAATGAGTATCGGTTGAGGGGGATTGGTTGGGCCTATGGGAGAAGAAGAAGCGGAGGGCTTTTAGGCCATCCTCGTAGGTGTTGCAGGTGTACAGGGACTGATAGTCCATGGTGAAGATGAGGTATTGGGGGCCAGAGAAACAAAAGTTTTGGAAAAGGTAGAGGGCGTGCATTGTGTCCCAAATGTAGGTAGGGAGTTCCTGGAACAAAGGGGAAAGAACAGAGTCGAGTTAGGAGAAGATGAGTTCGGTCGGGCAGGAGCAGGCAGAGACAATGGGTCAGCTGGGTCAGTCGGGTTTTTGGGTCTTGGGTAAGAGGTAGAAACGGTCGGTGCTGGTTTGGGGAACTATCAGCTTGCAGGCTGTAGACGGGGGATCTCCTAAGCTGATGACATTATTGATAGTCTGGGTGACGACTTCCTGACCCACCGAGACCAATTGTTTGGAAACATTATCCATAAAGCTGACCAGACATGTTATGACGCACCTCTATGACAGGAGAGACATGAACTCAGAATTTCTAGTCCAGATGTAGGGATCCTACCACATTGCTACAAGGGCCTTAGTTTAGTTATTTAATTCTGAGGTGGGTTCTTAGCATGCCTGGCAACAGCTGCAGCCCCAGCCTGACATAGCTGAATGGTATCCCTGTCACAGGAGTATTCCAACAAATGTGGCCATTTTTGATTTTGAAGGTTTTAAAAGTCCTGAGTGGATTCCTGAAAATGGAAGCATTTTCTCTGTTCCTTCCCTCCAAGAAAAGGAAGGCTGTACTATCTATGAGCCCTCCAACTGCATGAGTCTTCCTACTGTTTTTACTTCACAGTAAACATCTCCTTGTACATTAGTTGGTCTGTCCAGGCAAAGTTGAATTTAGGTTTCTGTTCATAGAATCCCTACAATGTAGAAACAGGCCATTTGGCCCAACAAGTCCACACCATCCCTCTGAAGACCATCGCACCCAGACCCATTCCCCTATATTTCACATGTCTAACCCTCCTAACCAAAACATCCCTGGGCACTTTAGCATGGCCAATCCACCTAACCTGCATGTCTTCGGACTGTGGGAGGAAACCCACACAGACACAGGGAGAAGATGCAAACTCCACACAGGCAGTCGCCCAAGGCTGGAATTGAACCTGGGTCCCTGGCGCTGTGAGGCACCAGTGCTAACCACTGAGCCACCTTTCCTTACATTATGTGGAGTCAGCATTCACATTTGACCCCATTGTCAGGGTCCTGACTCAAAATACAAAATCTTGCCCTAAGTAACAGGCTTGACTAGATATCAGTAATAAGAGATAACACAGTGTGGAACAGAAGGAACACAGCAGGCCGGGCAGCATCAGAGGAGCAGGAAAGTTGACATTTTGGGTCGGGACTATCAGTAACTCGCTTTGTTGAATCATAGATATAAAATTGGGGCCTGCTAAGCATTACCTCGTTCACAGTGATAGATCCATGTGAGTTTTCATTCTGTGGGCAAGACATCAATTTGGGGTGCGCTTCATTTTGGCACACAACATCTACCTTGACATTGAACTACCTCACCAACGCCTTTCATCTCGTATTCCCAACTTTGATAAGATTAATTGTCAAAACTCTTTGCTCACACATGAAGAATGGGCCTTTGGAATTGATGCTGGCTTAATCCCAGAGTGTGACATCAACAACAGAAAGGGAAGAAAATTAGAAGGGAAGTCATTACAATGAACCATTCTGCAGTACAGAAATTGCCGTTCCTTTCATTGCTCTGTTCCATTAAAATACTGTTAAAATTTATAGTTTCAGAAGTTCTCAACCGTGCAAAAGTGCAGCTGATAACTTTCAAAGCACTCCTAAAGTAGTGAAACTTCCCAAATGGTGACATAGCACTTAACATTTCTTTCCGTGAGATTTGTATCCTCCGAGGAGGATATGTCCCTTTTCCACAAATTGTAAAATCCTGTTCTTTGACCTTCAGCCATGCGCAAAACCTCAAGAGAGGGTTTAATACATCCTGGTCTTGAGCTGTACATCTGATAAACCTGGTTGACTTCCAATTATCCAAATGGTTAAATGGAAGGAAAAGGAACTAACTCTCTGTACTTCCGTGCTCATTAAAATGAAAGATGTCTGAAAGGGAATATAAACTTTCTTCTTTGACAGTGACTGCACTCACAAGTAGCAAAGGGTCAGCACACACTTGGCTTTATCCATCTATTTTTCCTCAGGCTGCTATCACCTTCAATAGATTGTGGCTCGTGAGTGGTTTCAGTTTCTATTCCAGAAATATGTGACAACCTCACAAAGCTTATAATTGTTTCTTTTATAGTTTGCAAACCTGACTTATTTCTCTAGCCTTCTCTCATCCATGCTTCTAAGGTTTTGCGCAGATTCCTGATGCAAACTCCTTCAAGTAATGAGGGTAATGCACTGAAGGCCTTTTTCACAATCATTTCCAATGGTCTTTGCACCAGTGTTTGCCTACCCTGACATCCGATACCATCTATGGTGCAGGGATTTATCACTTGCATCGAACACATCCACACTTTGTTAGTTATTTTAATTAACCTGTACAGACACGTACAATACTATTCTGCCGAAGGTGGAATTGAATCAGGACCTTCTGGCTCATAGCTCCAGCCTGCTCTGGAGATGTGTCATAAGAAAACCCCAAGCTAATTAGGTGGTCATGGGTTCAAATTTCATCATGGCACCATGAAATTTTTATTTGCCAATAAAAAGATTTAGGAGGCTCTTCTTTCTGGATTACCACCCCAGTGACATTATCATTACATACTGTCATGCCTGGGCTAGTACTGAGTAATTTAATTACAAGCTCTTTCACATGTCAAGCTGCAAATGACCCTGGTAGTGGAGACTGAGACTTTTAAACCCTCATACTCTAAGATACAGTGTTAATAACATAAGGATGCCCCTTAAAAGTACATTGCATACAAACTGTGAGACACAACAGAATATTAGTTGGGTCCAGACTGACAGCGCAGTCTCACAGAAACTCTCTTTATAAATTGATGGAAGTTTGAAGGTATTAAATATACATTAATGCCATCCTTATTATTTAATAATTTACACAGTAATAATTCCATTCAAATTAAGGTTTATGTTGCTGTCTGTATCTGGATAATATGGCAAAATCCGACTTTTATTTATTTTGAAATGAATCCGGCAGACTTCACAAGGCTGTGATTTCAGCATTACGGAACTGGAAATCGATCCATTGTCTCCGCCTGCTCCTGCCCCACCGAACGTATCTCCACCTACCTAGATTCCATTTTCACCCCCTTGGTCCAGGAACTCCCTACCTACGTCCGTGACACCACCCACGCCCTCCACCTCCTCCAGAACTTCCAATTCCCCAGTCCCCAACACCTCATTTTTACTATGGACATCCAGTCCCTATACACCTGTATTCCCCATGCAGATGGCCTAAAGGCCCTCCGCTTCTTCCTGTCCCGCAGAACTGACCAATCCCCCTCCACCGACACCCTCATCCGCTTAGCCGAACTCGTCCTCACCCTCAACAACTTCTCTTTCAATTCCTCCCACTTCCTACAGACAAAGGGGGTGGCCATGGGTACCCGCATGGACCCAAGCTATGCCTGCCTCTTTGTAGGTTACGTGGAACAATCCCTCTTCCGTACCTACACTGGCCCTAAACCCCACCTCTTCCTCCGTTACATTGATGACTGCATCGGCGCCACCTCGTGCTCCCATGAGGAGCTCGAACAGTTCATCCACTTCACCAACACCTTCCACCCCAACCTGAAGTTCACCTGGACCATCTCCAACACTTCTCTCTCCTTCCTGGACCTCTCTGTCTCCATCTCGGGTAACCACCTAGAAACCGATGTCCATTTCAAGCCCACTGACTCCCACAGCTACCTGGAATACACCTCCTCCCACCCACCTTCCTGCAAAAATGCCATCCCCTATTCCCAATTCCTTCGCCTCCGCCACATCTGCTCCCAGGATGAGACATTCCACTCCCGTACATCTCAGATGTCCTCATTCTTCAAGGACCGCAACTTCCCCCCCACAGTGATCGAGAACGCCCTCGACCGTGTCTCCCGCATTTCCCGGAACACATCCCTCACGCCCCGTCCCCGCAACAATAACCAAAAAAGAATCCCCCTCATCCTCACGTACCACCCCACCAACCTCCGGATCCAACGCATCATCCTCCGACACTTCCGCCATCTGCAATCAGACCCCACCACCAAAGACATTTTTCCCTCCCCACCCTTATCTGCCTTCCGGAGGGACCACTCCCTCCGCGACTCCCTTGTCCGCTCCACACTCCCCTCCAGCCCCACCACACCCGGCACTTTTCCTTGTAACCGCAGGAAGTGCTACACCTGCCCCCACACCTCCTCCCTCACCCCAATCCCTGGCCCCAAGAAGATTTTCCACATCAGGCAGATGTTCACCTGCATATCTGCCAATGTATACTGCAGGTATACTGCATCCGCTGTACCCGTTGTGGCTTCCTCTACATCGGGGAAACCAAGCAGAGGCTTGGGGACCGCTTTGCAGAACACCTGCTCTCAGTTCGCAACAAACAACTGCACCTCCCAGTCGCGAACCATTTCAACTCCCCCTCCCATTCCTCAGACGACATGTCCATCCTGGGCCTCCTGCAATGCCACAGTGATACGACCCGAAGGCTGCAGGAACAGCAAATCATATTCAGCCTGGGAACCTTGCAGCCCAATGGTATCAATGTGGATTTCACAAGCTTCAAAATCTCCCCTCCCCCAACCGCATCCCAAAACCAGCCCAGCTCATCTCCACCTCCCTAACCTGTTTTTCCTCTCACCTATCCCCGCCTCCCACCTCAAGCCACATCCCCATCTCCTATCTACTAACCTCATCCCGCCCCCTTGACCTGTCCGTCCTCCCTGGGCTGACGTATCTCCTCCCTAACTCCCTACCTACACTCACCTTGACAGGCTCCATCCCCGCCTCTTCGACTTGTCTGCCTCCTCTCCACCTATCCTCTCCTCTATCCATCCTCTATCCGCCTCCCCCTCTCTCCCTATTTATTTCAGAACCCTCTTCCCCTCCCCCATTTCTGATGAAGGGTCTCGGCCCGAAACGTCAAGTTTTCCTGCTCCTATGATGCTGCTTGGCCTGCTGTGTTCATCCAGCCCCACGCCTTGTTATCTTGGAAATACAACCTCTTGTGTCATGTCCATCCACATATGCTGTTGCATACTTGAGCCGCAAAGTTGTTACACTGTTATAAAGGGACTGGTTCAGCAATTCACTGTGCCAATTGTGAATTAGGTTAAGAGTACCCAGAACTCATTATACTCACAACGCTTGAGCATCTTTCAGTGGAGAACTTTTTTTTCATTCCCCAATACCTCTCTGCAAAGGCAAAATATCAGTGCATGGGGTCAGTGCTTTTTCTGAATATTCTATTGGTGTCATTGTGAATTTAAAGTTGCATGGAAAGAAAAGAAGGAGCTGAATGAGGTATTGAAATAAGATGAGGTGATCTTAGATGCGAAATTTCAAATCATACAAATCATACTTCATATGCCTTCTTGTGTTAAAGACACGGCTAAAAGTAATAGATTATTACTCTTTCACATGGGCTTCGAGAGATAAAGCACTAGCTTAATTTCTATTTTTTATCCTTATGGAAGGTTTTATGACCGGAAGGCTGTTTCCAGTAGAATTCCACAGAAGTCAGTACTAGGTCAACTGTTTTTGGTTCACGGGCTCCAAGAGTTACAAATGTCCAATTTATGATCAGTTGTACTTACAGACGCAATCGCATGCAGGGGTGTAATTTTAAAGATGCAACACTGGAACATTTCCTGTACTTACAAACAGCTACTTTATGTTGTCCTGCATTGTGTTTCAACTTGCATACAAATTGACATGCAGACGAATTCAAGAACAGAGCCCATTTACGACCCAGGAACTTGCTAACATCATTGATTTGGATATAAATGTAGGAACTTTGATTAAGAATTTTGCAGACAGCACAAAAATTGGCAGTACTGTCAATATTGTCAATAATGAGGAGGGAAGCTGTAGACAAGAGGGAAATATCAACAGACTGGTCGGGGGCCAGAAAAGTGTCAAATGGAATTTCACTCAGAGAAGTGGGAGGCAGTGCACATGGGGAGGCCGAACAAGGCAAAGGAATTCACGATGAGTAGGAAAATACTGAGAGGTACTGAGGAAGTGAGGGACCTTGGAGATAATGTCCACAGATCCCCAAAGTTAGGGGATCGATGAGAAAAGTGCAGCAGGTCTGGATGGGATGAGGCTGGAGGACATCCAGGATATCCAGGATATCTACAAAGGAGACACCGTTTCTTCTGTCAATGGTTGAAATCAAACGCAACACCTGAATCCCTCAAAAGGAGTTGAACAATCCAAATCCCAAAGATCAAGAACACAGACCACCTGAATGATATAGACACCTAATGCCTCATTACAAAGGGTCCTTCGCTTCTTCATCTGTTCACCAAGATCATGGCTAAGTTTGACAGTTGACATTCATCCTAGACAGACGGGTTTTGTAGCAATGATTCCCAGAAGCAATGAAAACATCACAGTACTCAAGAATATTATGAAAGGAAATAAACACATTCAAAAGGCCCTCAAGGTTGTTTTGGTTGATCTTGCAAAGAAGTTCAACTCCATTGGTCATAAGTTGTTTTTGAAAGCATCACGCAGAATGAGTGTTTCCACAGCCTTCATATTGCTGGTGAAATGCCCATAGTAGTTTACCGCAGAGGCGGAAGGGACAGAACTAAGACCAACCCAAAATGAATACAGGGAAGACTAAAGCAGAATACCTCTTCTCATTGATATGTTTCAGTATCACATTGTTGGTCTGCTCCCGGAAGATTACCAACTCAGTGGCCTACATGCTCCTGGGAGGCAGAAGGATCAAATGTTCCGCTTTGGCCTTCACAGGCAACATGCAGGGATTGAACTGAAACATAAGCTTATCCATTCATTTTGTGACAGTACAGAGCAGATCAACAATATTGCAAACACAAAACAATTGCACATTATCCATAAGGGCAAAAACTTTTCTTTAGAGTCACTGTAAAAATTGGAAACTCGAGGTTGAACCTACATCCTGCATCCCACCTGATGATACTGAGAAATATCTAAGTGCCCAGATAGATCCGTGGGCAGGCCTTGCAGAGATTGACTGTGAGGAGAAGCTGTGTTAACAGTCTGAGAACAGCTCCTCCCTAACCAGCACAGAGAAGTAAGATCCTGAATATGTATATCATCCCCAAATTGTATTTTCATCTGACCCTTTCCGACGTGTCACAGAACATACTCATCAAGCTTGATCAAATAGTCAAAATTCCATCAAGTCGATCCTACACTTTCCACAACCTAAATCCGATGGTCTAAAGTACCCCAGCAACAGGAATGTTGGTTTGGCACAACAAAACTTGAAATGCAAATTCCAGCCACAATTATTGGAAAACACAAAGCACTGAAAAGGTCCAGTAACTTAGTGATTCAGGCATCATTTCAATTCCAATGCAAATGCCATTGAGGGACTGTGAGAGCTCAAGGTCCTCAATTGAAGTTTTCCTCCTAATAAATGCACTTGCAACCAAGGGGCAGGATTCCATCGAAACCACTTTGTTCAAGCTGGCACCAACCAGAGTGAAGGGGCTCTAGAGGGACTAACAACTTGCAAAGTGGATGCTCCTTAAAAGCCAAGGTGCAAACATATCACACCTCAAGTATGAAAAAGACTCAAACATTTATATCAAATCCAAATAATATTGTATTAATATATAATATTAAATCATCTCACTTGATTAATCTTTACCATATCTGGTCAACTCTAGCACAGGATCAACCATAGATGATGAAAATCTATCAAAGACACAAAGGTTCCTTCTGAAATCCTCACACATATTTTTGGCTGCTTCCCAGTGCAGGAATAAAGCACCACATCAAGGTATTGATCCAGCTGCAACAAGAAGTTGCCAAATCCACTGGACTTTGTACCTGGACCTCAGCAATGGCTCCCTGGCATGACTTTCAGAAAGTCACAGTGGTGCGTGTTACAGCCCATTAGGACGATGACAACAAGGCATTAGAAAGGGCATAGGAAGGAAAGTAGAACAGAACTATAAACACCATGGACTGCAGACTATGGAATGGACATGGGGATCCAAGCTCTAACATTATGGCATGGTGCCAAGACCAAAGCGCAAGTGGGTCACCAGAATCAATTGAGGAATCAGTGAGATTCCTGAAGATAGAAACCAATCATCCAATAAGTATCAAGACCAGCAAGAATCTTGATGCTAGAGTTACTGAAATTTTTCAGTGACAGGTGAGGTGACAATATTTCCTGCCCAGCTCTGTGCTAGAGATGACAAATATTGGCCCTAGGTGTCAGGGCAATGGTGGTTTGTCTGAACACATGCAGTATAGGCACCAACATAGAATAAGAAATGGTGGGGGGGATGAAAAAGAAATGGTGGTGGCTCATATATCATAGTAAGCAGGACTCAATCAATCATTCACAGTGAAAAGTTGTACAGTGGCAAGTTACTCACTCAACAATAAAACAACATGTCATGGTAAAGTCAATACCCTCAAACAACTAACCTGAATACCACCCAATTCCAGAATTCCCCTGGCATAAGACATATGGCTTGTAACTTGGAAGGGTCATTCAACTTGGTAGCAAACTTAATCCTCCACTCAACATCAGTGTGGTTACCATAACAGAGGTGTTCCCCAGTGTCAGTGAGCATGTGAAAACTTGGAATAGACAATCATGTGAGCGTTTCACGATAGCAGGACTTGCCAATGAGTAAGTAAGAAGGCACACAGAGCCTTTCCCTTGATTAGCAGAGGTATGTAAAAGCAGGGAGGTTATGCTGGAACTGTATAAATCATTTGTCACACATCAGCGTGAGTCTTGTGTGCAATTCTGGCCATTTCCTTACAGAAAGGATGTGATTGCACTTAGACTGCAAGACGAGAAGACATAGGAACGGCAGTGGGTCAATTGGTTCCATAAGCCTGTTTCACCATTCAATAGGATCATGAATGATCTGACAGTCCTCACCTCCACTTTCTTGCCCTTTTCTGCAATCCTTGATTCCCCGACTGATCAAGAATCTATCTATCTCAACCTTAAATATAAATAAGGACTCTCCACCAACTTCTCTCCACAGCAAGGAGTTCCAAAGACTCCCAACCTTCTGAAAGAAGAAATTCCTCCTGATCTCAGTCTTAATTGATGCCCCTTTATTCTGAGACTAAGCCCTCTGGTCCTAGACTCTCCCATGAGGAGAAATATGCTCTCAGCATTTGCCCTGTCAAACCCATTAAGAATCCAAAATGTTTTGATGAGATTGCCTCTCATTGTCCCAAACTCCAGTGAGTAGAGTCCCAATTTTTTAGCCCTTGCTCATAACACAGTCCCTCCATATGAGGGATTATTTAATGAATCATCTCTGAACTGCCTCCAAGTGAAATAGTAACTTTCCTAAATAGGGGACTAAAACTGCTCACAGTACTCAGCACTGTGTACATTTGCAGTAAGACTTCCCTACTCTTATACTCCAATCCCCTTGAATGGCCAACATTCCATTAGCCTGCTGCCCTGTGTGCTAGCTTTCAGTGTTACATGTAGAAGTATCCCTCAGTCCCTTTTTGTTGCTGCTTTCTGCATTTTTATCTCATACCCTGTTCTTTTGTACTCCCTTCCAAAATGAACAACTTCACGTTTTCCCACATTATACTCCATTTGCCAGTTTTTGCCCACTTACCTAACTTATCAATATTTTTCTGTAAACTGTTTATATCTCTCTCACAGCCTGACAACTATTTTAGTGCTGTCTGCACATTTGGCTTTAGTACATTCACTTCCTTCCTGCAAGACACTATTATATATTGTAAGCTGCTGCGGTCCCAATAGTTATCCCTGTAGAAACCGACTGGTCGCAGATTGCCAGCCTAACAAAATGAATCCTTATCCCCCCTCACTGTTTCCTCCATCAGTAAATCCTCTATCTACACCAGTACAATACCTCCAACACCATGGGCTCTTATCTTATGACTTAACCTTTTGTGAAGTACCTTGTTGAACAACCTGTGGAAATCCAAATACAACACATCTATTGGATACCCCCCCCCGCCATTCACTCTCACTGAAACTTCCTCTAAAGTCTCTAATAAATTAATCAGACATGATTTCCCTTTCATGAATCCAATATGGCTCTCTGCTTGATTACATCATGATTTTCCAAATGTTCTGCTATCATTTCCTTAATAATTGATTCCCTTGAGAGTGTACATAGGAGATTTACAAGCTTATTGCCAGAACTGGAAAAAGTGCTGTTTGGAGGAAAGATTGGATGAGCTGCAGTCATTCACCTTGGAGACTGAGGATGGTGAGGGGAGATTTGATTGAGATACAAAAATCTTGAGGGACTGAATGGAGTGGATGTAAAAACTCTATTTACCTTAGCAAAGTGGGACATAAATTTAAAATGATTGGTAGAAAGATTAGAGGGGAGATGGGGAAAAGCATGTTCACTCAGACAGTGGGAGGAATCTGAAATGCAATGCATGGCAAGACAGTAAAGGCTGGAAATCTTAACCTGCAGGACTACGGACTAAACACTGGAAAGTGGGATTGAGCTGGGTGAATCATTTATCAACAGAAATGTTGGCCCAAATGGCCTCTTGCAGTGCTATCAAGTCAAGTCACCATTGTCTTACCAGACCACAGGGCAGTTCGCTCATTAGAGAGAAACAGCTGGTGGTGATTTAACATGAGGGCCACCACATCTCAGAGGAAGGGCAAGGTTGTGAAGGAGAGTCCTTCATGGTAACCTCATGGGATTGAACCTACATTGCTGGCATCACACTGCTTTGCAAACCAACCTTCCGGCCAACTGAGATTTTATCTGATTCTTCACAATTACAAATCTAATCTGACACCCCAGTGCGTTACTGAGACAATGTTGCCCAATCAGAAATTGCGAGCAGAATTTAATAGAGGCGATAGGAGTACAACCCACTGGCAAGAAATCTTACAACAGCCTTCTCTTCAACGGAAGGTCCGCTGTATGAAGTTCCAATTGAGGAAGTCAGTTGGGCAGTGTGGTCATTCCTCCAGATCAAGGACCCTGGGGATGGAAGTCCCAACCACGACTACTATTGGCCAATCAGAGGCCAACAACTCTTCACTGCTCAGCAATGCCATTGGGAAGTGGTAGCCACTGTTAATAATGCACCCACAATAAACTTCAAGGAACACAAGCCACAGGTGAGAGATGGTGAGGGAAGGCTGGGGATCGTGCGTGTGGTTTGGTATTGAGCAGGGTTTGGGGGTATACTTGGCAGCAAAGGCAAGGGGTGGCTTTCAGTGGGACCGCTGTCCTTTCTGTTGTCAGAATCAATCAAACAATCACTGACCATCTTTGAATGATGACTCCCCGCAACACACAACCCTGACATGGCTTGCTTTTCAGGTTCCCACAAGGTGAGTCTCCCCTACATGGCTAGTTGCATCATGATGAAGCCTTCAATTAAACATTGGACACTTGACAGCGGCAGAGTGTAGGGATGTGGGGTGGAACAGGAATGTCATCCATGAATCTAATCAATACAATAGAAATGGGCAGTTGTTGGGATCACCCCCATCCAACCCCCCTCCCATGCCACCCTCCCATTATATTAAATACACCCTGAAAACAAAATCTGCTTAAGTGTGTTATGGTGAGGCATTAGAATGAGACCATCCACTACCCTCTCAGATAAAGAATCACGTGAAATTGTTCAAAGGAGAGCCAGGAGAGCAATCCTTCAACCAGGATTACTGAAACAGATTTTCTGGTTGTTAACACATTGCTGATTGTGAGAGCTTGCTGTTCACTAGATAAGGACTGCACTTCCAAAAGCGATGACAAAACTCCACAAGCACTTCGTTGGCTGTAATTCAGGGCATCCTGAGGATGTAAGCGGTGCTACTTAAATGTGAAGCTTTTTTCTCACCACCCTTCTTTCTCTGCATCTCTCTTTTTCGCTTTACAACTGTAGGATTTGCTATTTGTTTTCCCTCTTCTTTATTTGTTCGATGGGGATGTCAAGAATTACTGTTGCTGGCATGGCTCCAAGACATATGAAAATGAGGGTCACCTAATCTTAAACTCCCACTGGAGCAACCTGTTGGATGCAGGGGCATTGGTGAGGCTGGCGATTACTGGCTGCTAATTTCAATTGTTTTTTGATGGGATACTGCTTGTGAGCATTAAGCTCAGAACAGATGCAGCTGCCATGTAGCAGTGGGAAAGGTTAAACTGGCATCTGTCTGAAATGGCACGTGTTCCAAGTTCTAATCCAATATTCCCATTGATGTGTGAGCCACATAAAAGAACTGAATTTGTATGTCACAAAGATTTGTAATCTTCTTAATGTAACTAACCCGTGTGAGGCCAGTATGAAAGCTGTGATTGAGCTTGGTCGACACACACCACTGAGTCCAAAGGTTGTCATTTTGTTGTCTCACTCCAGGACTTGAACATAAGAACAGGATTAGACCAATTAGACCTTTCCCAAAGACACCATGGCTGCATTCTTAATTTATTAGCCTTTGTCCCCATGTCCCTTAACTCATTCAATGGTGACATTTCACTTCTGCACTGAGGGTGTGCTGCACTGTTGGAGGTGACATTTTGCAGGTGAGATACTAAGCAAAGGATTTGTTGGCCTCTCTGTTTTAAGAGAATACAGCATGCTTTGGGAGTACATTGTGGTTATCATGCCGGGGTCTGTTTGACCTTTCGTGGGTTCTATACTCTCTTGATTCTCTAAGGCAGTAGGTTTTCACACTTGAACTCTCAGGAGCTGTTCTGTCTTACAAGGCTTCTGCTGTTCTAAGTCCATAACATCCTTAATTTGTCCTTATCCTGGAGTAAAGCTCTTTCTCTTCAGTACTGTAACACTGTGACCTTTTATTTACTTTTAGATATACATACAGCTTTTTAGTATACTGTTTTACTGCTCCGTCACAAGCTTGTCTCTCGTCTGTTCTGGTGAGCTCTACTGATTTCAGAGTGGAATTATTATTTATATTAGTGTCATTAGCATTTTCCCATCCCATTACAATATATGCTGAAATGTATGCACAAGGTCACAAGAGTTTATTTAAGGAAAATCAGAGGAGTTTCTTCTAATATCCTAGCCAACATTAATCATTCAAATCAAAAATAAATCAGGTGGACGTTTGTTACCTTTGGGATCTTGCTGATCGGAAATTGTATTTGTGTGTTTTGATGGCTTGAAGACATGAATAGTGTTACACACATATTTATCCTTCATCCTTATGACTTGGAATTGTATGTACGCTATGCATAGACAAGGAACTTTAAACAGTAACTCAATTCTTTTGTGTTTGCACAATTGTCAGAAACACTTGGATCTTTTTGAAGCACAACTATGTAAATTTAAATATGACATATCTCCTGCCACTGCATTGGCTGAAGAAGTTATCACCCCTGTCATCATCAGTGTGGGTCTGGAACCGGAAGACAGCGTCGACTGTACCCACTTTCACGTGTGCAATGCCACTGATGCCCAAGGAACATTTGGCACACTTACTCCACTTCTCAGCTCCTATTCTCTGATACAAGATCATCACCATCGCATCTCTGGCAGTGATGTCATAGACATTGCAACTGCATGGGTCATGAGTGCAGCCTTGTAACTGTGTGGCAACAAATGCAACAATTCAAAATGCAATGGTGTCTTCTGATTATTGTACCTCTATCTGGAGTAGAATAATGCTTGTGCATTTAGCGTCATAGAGATGTACAGCACAGCAACAGATCCTTCAGTGCAACTCATCCATGCCAAACAGATATTCTAAATTAATCTATCCCATTTGCCAGCATTCGGCCCATATCCCTCTAAACCCTTCCTAATGATATACCCATCCAGATGCCTTTTACATGTTGTAACCAGCCTCCATCACTTCCTCTGGCAGCTCGTTCTATACACGCACCATTTTCTGTGTGAAAAGGTTGCCTCTCAGGTCCCTTTGAAATATTTTCCCTCTCACCTTAAACCTATGCCCTCTATGTTTGGGCTCCCCTACCCCAGGCAAAGGACCTTTAATATTCACCCTATCCATGCCCCTCATGATTTTATAAACTTCTATAAGGTCACCCTTCAGGGAAAATAGCCCCAGTCTATTCAGCCAATTGAACTCCATGTGAACAGGAGACCTAGAGACCAGGCTGAAGAAGTACCTAATTTCTATCATTGTCATGCAGTAGACATTAGAAATGTGGCATCAGCTGTGAGTTCCAGAATACCTCTAAATGTGAAGGTCAAATTAGCTAACTTAGTACTGGCCCATTCCCCTCATTATATCATCGGGAAACACAAGCCTTCCAGAAGCTAAGTCTAACAGAACTGCTATAGTTTCACCCATGAATGCTCTAAAGATCAGACGTTTCCAACAAAATCAACTTCTTTTAACCAAAAAAAAAAGATATTTCGGTCCCCGTTAAAGTGGACTTAAAAGGGTGAATGTTTATAAAGATATGTCTGAATAGTCCATCAAGCTTGTTCTTCCACTGAATCCTCCAGCACATTGTCTAACCACCTGCTGGGTGACTCCTCATCGCTTCTTTGCTTTTGTTTTGAAGGAATATGAAACTACTCACTCTTTGAGTGCAGAAGAGCTTCTTGACGTTGGTTTTTAATTGCTTCCTTGCCAGCTAATGACCATTTATTCTTGGGTAATTGTACTAAGATTTAACGCTAATGATCAATCATTTCAACTTCACCAAATTTCCAATGTCCCTCTAAAGTATACAATTACCTTCTTAAAACCAAGTTCTTCAGGTTCCCTAGGCTCCCTGTTCAGGTCTCCGTCCTCGAACAGAGGGATCATGATTTTGTTTGTTCATTAACCCTCTAAATGCTCCAGAAGTTCAATGAAATGTGGAAAAATACACTAACTTCATTTACACTAATTAACAGTAATTTCTTCATTTTTCTGCCTTTATATCCTGTGTTTTGGTTCATTTTTCTGTCTTTTAAGTTGGCGCTGGAGAGTGGTGAGATGACACAACACGTTTCACAGTACTTTGTAACAAAATACACATGTGAACAAGTAAATAAATAAACAAAGTTAATGAATTAAATAAATCAAATAACATTCCTTTATCAACGGTCCTAACTGACAGGAAGGAAATACCATTCCAACCATGACTGAAATGAAGTTTTCTATTCTCTATGTAATATTATTGGTATCTTTCTTTGTGCTAATATGCCACTGAGGGTAAAAGAGCTTTAATTGAAGGAACGTGACCCTGTTGACTGAGACTCAACAAAATGTTTTGAGAATGTTCGGTAACTTCCTTGATTTAGTTTCTCTAAGTGCCCAAGACACCTGGGCTGAAGTTGCTTGATGACTCATGGCTTTGCTCTAAATGAGTTCTCAAAGGATAAGAGATTGTCTCACAAGGTATCCATTTGTTAAGTTCAGTTTACTGCAATGTGTTGACTTATTCAACTCAACACTGATCGAAAAAAATGTACAATTAGCATGACCTGTTTTTGAACTTTATAAATAATTGACTGTCTTATAATGTCATGAGAGATGTCTATTTTCCATTGTTCCAAAAGAATTTTACAAGACTGTTTACTGAATAATTGCTCCGAGTCAGTCCTCTTTCACAACTTATCAGAACAACTGATAGACTAGAGTTTTCAGACTTGCTTCTGGTCAGAGACATAGCCGTGGACCAGTTTATTAAGTTATGTTGACGGAAATGCAGCCATTAACTTTTTGTTCCTAAATTCCAAAGAGGAAATCAAAAATTGTCAATAAATTTCAGCTTATTAAAGACAAATTGATGAAAGGCTGATTTAAAGAGATTGAACCACAGAAGTGTAACAGCACAAAAGGATGCCATTCAGCCCATCATGTATGCACTGGCTGTCCAAATAAGCGTCATAATCTGGTGCCTTTCTCCTGGCTTTTCCCCAGACCGTTACACATTGTTACTATTTAAATAATCATCTAAAGCCCTCTTTAAAACTTCAATTCAACCTGCCTCCACCACATTTCCCAGGCAGTGTATTCCAGGCTTGAACCACTCGTTGTGTGAAAAAGGTTTTTCCTCACATCGCATTTGCTACTTTTGCAAGTCACTTTAAATCTGCAGAAGGGTCCCGACCCAAAACGTCAGCTTTCCTGCTCCTCTGATGCTGCCTGGCCTGCTGCGTTCGTCCAGCTCCACACTGTGTTATCCCATTTCATTCTTGATCCTTTTAAGAGCAGGAACAGTTGCTCCCTGTCTGTTCTATTCAGCCCTTTCATGATGTTGAAAACTTCTACCAGGTCTCCTCTTAGCCATCTTCTTTCCGATAGATTCTCATAATTGAAGCTTTTCATCCTGGAAATATTTCTGCAAATCTCTTCTTCACTCTCTCCAATGTGTTTACATCCTTTCTAGAGTGGCACCTAAATCAGTGCGCAGTATCTAGTTGAGGTCTAACCTACTGAGGGAGTGGGTGTATAAAGGGGAGAAAGTTAATTCTTCCTAAATAGAGCTTAACAGTTTGGAGTGTTCCATCTGGAACTAGAACAAATTGGGGATCATTGTCCAGAGTGTGGTCATTTCAAGTGGGAAAGGACATTGACAATGCCAGTATTTGTTGCCCGTCCTTAATTAGTCTTAAACTCAGCGGCTTGTTGGTTCACTTCAGAGGGCAATTAAAAATATTGCCATGGGTCTGGAGTCACATGTAGGCCATACCAAGTAGGGGTGGCAGATTTTCTTCCCTAAAGAACATTAGTGAACCAAATGTTTTTTTCATGAGCATTTAACTTTGAGAACTTTGTAACCAGAGTCATGCTGTTACGTTGTGGAAAGTCAGACAGCAAAAGGTTAATAATTCATTCTTTTGTGGCAAATTTCTTCTGTCCACTTTTTGTGTTAGTCCATTCACATCGTCTAGCTCCTCAATGAGAATAGTGAAGAGAGCAATGAGCAAATGGCTCTGTCATGCATTAAACATTCATATGCTGATATCTCAAATTGCAATTTCTACACCAAGGGAAAGAGGTGCTGCACCAACTGGCAACTTCCATTGAGCAGTGTGCAGGTACAAAGCAGAGTAATGGGAGTTGCTCTTGCACAGTATTCATCCTGCACGTTGCCTGGAAGACTGCTGCAAATGTGCACTCGGCTAGAACTGATGTTCAGAGAACACACTGTGCCAACTCCCTGGAGTTCAGACAGTGCACAGCTCAAGCATCCCACAGTTCAGGCAACACACAGCAGAAACAATCCTGGGTTAAGACAAAGAATGCAAACACTCCCAAGTTCTGACAGTTGTCAGGGCAATTATTCCCCAATTCAGACCGTGCACAGCACGAACACTCCTGAGGTTGTAAGAGCTCCCTGCACAAAAACTGACTGCTGTGTTTCCTAATTTATAGCAATAGCTACTTTTTAAAAGCACATTTTTGCCTGTAAAGCACTTTGGAAAATCCTGAAATCATGAAAAACATGATAGAAAACCTCTGTTTCCCTTGAATCCCTAATTTGACACATTCTTTTCCAGTTAAATCTTGCAGAGTGGTTCCAGTATGCAGGTAAATCTTACAAATTTCCCCCACTCCACTGCATCTCCGGAGGGCTTTGACTTGTGCTAAAGTTTGAATTTATTAGCATTGGGTGATAGCTTAGCTCATACAAGGAGTTTTGATGACTATTTAAAAATGGCGAGAATCACAGCATTTCTGCTCATGTACCCTACCAACACCTGGGCACCCAATTCCAGCTCAGTTCACTCGGGACTACAAACAAGTCAAAAACATATGAATTCTCATCGGAATCATCTAATTGCAGCATCCGAATGCTACTTTAGCTGGAACGTATGATACCAAGCAATTTGCTGATCCATGGGAGATATATATTCTAACTTAAGGGAACATCTATAAGAACATCCTTGAAGCTGCCGGAAATGTAGCTTATTCTCACACACAGAGGATTAAAACACCCTCTTGTCTCTTAAACTGATTGTCGATTAAATCTTGTAATTAGAGAATAAATCTTCCCACACAGTCAGGAAGCATGGAGACATCCTCAGCTCAGTACATCCGTCTTCAGAAATGAACGAATTGGCACAGCTGGACGTTGTCGTACAGGCAGCTGTTTCAAAAAGGAAATGACTGCTAGGTTTTGAGTGGAGTGATCAGTCTCCTTTAGGGTACAAAGCACGTAGCAGCTGTTGAAAATTTTAGCCGTATTTCTACAATGAACCAAAAGGAGTAAAGCTAACAGTGAGACATAGCCCTGAACATTGAGCCCAGTCTGAGCTCACCACTATTTCAATTAAAAACATAATATAGTGACCCCAAAGGGATTAATATCCATGTTACATTGGCTCCAACTGTTCTATTTACGTCACATAGAGACTGTAGATGGAGACAGGAGTTCTACTCCAGCTGTCAGAGGGAGCAGATGTCTCTGTACCGACTCCATAATTCCTAATAATTATACCTGACCAAATGGAGTTATATTTATTAATATCATGCTATGAGCTCATTGTTATCGAAAGACAGTGTCTTTTCTGTGGATACCCTATGGTGGTGTATCCTCTACCACTAATCACTAACTGTGCCTAAGGCAAAGGAGGATTGGCCGCAGCCAAACCCTCCACTATCCATTACCCTGTACCACACACTGTTAAGAGGTGGCTGGTACCACAATGTGATGATCTGGGAAAATGCCACAAAGGGGAATTCTCTCTGGTGTCCGAGCCAAAGCCCAATTTCCAAGGCCAAGGGCTGTAGGGACATGCTGTGCTCCACTTGGGGACGGCAACTGGTTTCAGGTCAGCACCTGGAGCAGGGCCACTATGCTCATACTGAAAGTCATGGGTCGGGGACACGAGTCTGAGCCCTTGTACTTGAATCAGGGGCAGGGCCAGAGCCTTAGGTCAGAGGCAGCATGGCCTATGATTTCTGTTGCTGTCTCTAGTCCTGACCATTATTTATCACAAAATCAACATCACCACAAAAGATCATCTGTGAATAATCACCTTACTGTTTGTAGCAATTTATTATGCGCAAATTGATTGCTGCAATTCCTTTAAAATTACAGTAGTGACGAACTTCCAGAATTACATAATTGGCTGTAAAGATGTTTTTGACATCTGGCTGTGAAAGGTGCTACGTAAATGCAAATCTTTCCTATTCTTTATTTTCAGTTTGAATCAAAACAAGGTGTGACTATGCCTGAGTTTTAATATAGCTTTTAACATAGCTAGCTGTGAACCGTGAAAATGATTCAAGTGTTGAAACAAAGTGAAGATACTAAGTTGTTCGAACAAAAATAATGTCACTTGGCAAGCATAAACATAGAACATTAATTTTGTTCACACTCATTATGTCCCTGAATTCACAACCAGATAAATCTTGTCTATGGAGCAAGAAAGATATCATAGCAAGGATCAACCTCACTATGCTCTTGAGCAGATTTTTTATCTTGATTGTTCTGGATATTGTACAATTCCCGATGTCCAGCCACTTACTGGGGCCCTCCCTTTGCTAGCTTCCCTCCAGCACTCTGTTCACGATTCTTTCTTCCTCGATGGGTTACTGCTTTCCTTACATTAGTTTCTTCAATCAGCTTCCTTTCTGCTCTGATGTCTCAATGTGCCTTGGAGCTTCAATCATTGGGTCTCCAGCCGTTCCTTGCTGACCCCTTTAGTTCCCTGCCTTTGACACCTCTATTGAAGTATCTGTTGCCATCATTCTTCTCACAAATCATTTCGACAAACTGAGCTGCTGAAACCGGAAGAAGCAACTTCTCCGGGTTGCTTTCGTTGCTGAGGAGTTTCCCAGTCTTAAGCTGAACTGCCAGTTTAGCCCAGGGTGCAAGAGTGGTAAATGTGCGCTGGACACTGTCACCTCGTGGATTATTAAAGAACTGACTGCCAGTGAAAGTGCTTCCCAGCATTTTTGCTGGACATTTGGTATTGAGTACCTGAGCTAAAGCAGCGACTGCCAGTAAGCGCATTTTGAGGACTCCTGAAAGGTTCTCTTGTTGGTGGAGATTGGAATGCAGCCTTTGAACCGTGTCAGGAGGTTTTCCAGCAAGGGGATTTCACTAAAAAGGAATTGGTCTTCTCTTGTCCTTTAGTATCTCCAATACCATGTACCTTCCTTGGTGCGTAAGCTATTTCCAACAATATTGCTGTGTGCTGACCAGAGAATTCCACTTTGCTGCTGGGTGCTTGGACGTGCCACAAAAATTGATTTTAATCTACACTTCAGTAAGTGCTAAATCTAAAAGGTATCTGTTTTACTTTCTCCTGGAAAATTCAAACATGGTAGTCCACAATTAGGATCTAAAAGCAGACTTTTAGACAACGAGGATCTCGCTAGCACCAGCAACCATTTCATGCCTCTTTTCATTCCTACATCAAAATAACCCCCAAAGTACTGTAATGGGAAATGTCATTCGAAAGTTGTTGAACATGGGTGTTGTCTGCCATCTTGTGTTCACAATGCATCGTCGCAAATGAGAGGACTTCATCACACGCGGCTCTCTCATCATCTCTCTCTGGTTAATAGAGAGAAGGAAAGAAAATTTAACTTGCACCTTCTGCACCTGAATGTCCCGAGCGCTTTAGAGCCGAAAGGTTACTTTTCAAGTGTAGGCAATGAAGTAATGAAGGAAATGTCACAGGCTTTTGCACACAGCAAGTGTGATAATAACCAGATAATCATTTTTTTTGTTGTAGTCGTGATAGAGGAATATTTGCCCGGGCACTAGGATTTTCGTTACTTTCCGCACCAGTGGCAGTTGATCGGAGAATTGGATGAATACACTTGATGGCCTGTCTGTGACAGCTCATATGCAGGAGCAGTGCACTGAGTGTCAGTAGCACAGGCACGGAGCTACAAAACATCGAATCGTCCACGAGATTACCACTTCGTTATTGGCAATAAACTTGTTGAATTTGCAATTCATCGCAGCTATCCAAAATGCAAATAGTGATTGCAGGTTTAAGTAACAGTCTCCCTTGCAGGGACTAGAGTAATTAAGGAGATTTATAAACTCAAAGCAATGTTCTCAAAGCCCATAGCTGGATTTTTAAAAAGTATATATTTATTATAGTTTACACGTTATTTATTTACCAAAGAATACATTAATTTGGAGAAATTAGAGCAAACTTTTCTGAATAAATCTGCAATACGTCCAATTTGGAAAGCAACACTTTGCTGGACTTCTCATTGGAATTTTATTAACGTTGACTGAAAAATAAACGGAACTTTGGGGAGCAATTGATCCTAACATGATTCTGTTTTAATTTACTCCCTAATACATGGTTTCAGTCTGTATCAAGTTTTCATTTCTGATTTCTGGCTAGCTGCTAATGATTAAGCTCCAGACTGATTCACTGAGATTGGCATAGTATCAGCTCATGTACAAACCTCTTGAATGAATCTTCAAATAATTGCAGTCTTTCATTTACAAGATCGAAAAAAAAAGCAATAAGGGAAGATTTCTGATGGAATAAGCAGATAAATCAATTGAAAACCGCGCCGGCTTCACTTTGCAGTAGAAAAAAAATCCTGCCGTTAATCAGATAGATATTCGGGGCTAGCAATAAGGAAACAAATGGGAATGCTTTTATTCCTGGCTGATCTATCAGTACTTTGTCCCTGAGTGTCTCTGCAGTAAAATGTCGAGTCTACTGCACTGCTAGACCAGACTGCGGTATATAACGAACGGGGAGAGAGTTGCTTGACTGTAATCTAACAGATAAACAGGGTCGGCTTTTATTAATTGGGAAGAAAGCCAGGTAAGGTGATGGAAATGCGGAAAGAGAGGAGACAGTGCTCCTCAGCCCCGTGAAAAGCCTCACTAACCTCAGAGAGTTACTCAGACAGGTTTAACTTGAGACATCTGTGGATGAAAAGAGTACGTTAGCTACATAAATAATAAACGGATCAACGCCATCACAGCGCCAGCACTGAATGATAGACATTTAATAAGGGTATTTAGCACAGTCATTGGGCAATTATATTTCATTATGTTAAAAGACTGTGATTTAAGAATGAATAACTTTCTAAAGGATTAGCTGCAAATATATTCTTGGAACACTGTTTGTCAGATGGCGCACGTAGGTGGCAGTCCTGCAGGCTACAGATCTATTTGCAGTGAATGAAACCCTTAAAGTTACCTTGCGGCTGGTTAACCAACATTTACTGCAGGTTAGAATGTTCAGGCATTTTCATTTTGGAAACAGGGGACAGGGAGAGTCAGCTGTAAAGGAGAGAGAGATGAAGATATAGGAGAGGGGTTGGAATCTGTAGGAGAGGAGGTGTGAGTTTAGGAGGAGGTTTTGTGGATGTAGATGACGGGATGGACTGTATGGTGGTCCACAATAGTTCATGGGTTGATTAAATGTATCTTTTAAACTCTGGGTGCAATTAGTCAAAAATGGGTGTAGTCATTTTGGAATGGAATCTCAACTGGAGCCAATTTAATATGTGCATGAGAGGGGACATTTTCAAGCATTGAATAAAACTTGCGTAGGACACAAAAGAACATAGCATACCTCCGGAGGAATACAAAACCCGTAGCTGAGGGGGTGGAGTAGGGGTGGAATATGTAGCAGTGGTGGGTGTAGGAAGGGATTTGGGGCAGAGGGTAATGGAGTAAGAATAGTGATGTGGCTGAGGGAGTAGGCATGTAAAAGAGAGGATAGGAGTGTCAAAGAGAGGGTGGGATGTTAGAGAGGTGCAGGCAGTGTGAGGGAGGGATGGCCTGGAAGGAGGGAATGGGTGGTGAAGGAACTGCACAACGGCTAGTAACCTGTCACCAAGACATGCTTTATTTGTATGTGCACAGTACATGGGCTCTGACCAGCAAGCTCAGAACCAGTCCCTAGACTGAAGAAACCTTCTAAATCTCCTTGGTCTTTTTTAGATGCAAACTACAGCTCTGAAACAACTGCACAGGGGCTGCTATCCTGTCACCAAGTCACCCTTATTTACATGTGCACAGTACATGGTCTGTACCAGCTCACAACCAGTCCCTAGACTGGGGATTCACTCTGAATCTCCTGTTACTATCTGTCAGCCAGGGCTCCCTGATTGGCACAGGTTAATGACCCCAATCAAGGAGCTCGTAGTCAATGAGATCCACCTGACCCTTGTCCCAATTACTACAGGGTTAGGAGAGGGTTTAGAGAATTGTGAGGGGGAGCTCTGAATATAAAGGAGAGAAAAGGGCTGGAAGTATAGGAGCAGGACAGGATTTGGTGAAAGGTTGAGGTTTGTATGAGAGCTCTAAGATCTATATAAAAGAATTTCTGTTATATACATGAGGTTATATTTTATACTCATGCAGAAATACAAACTATAAACAATTTCCTCTCCAAACCTGGTGTTAGCTTCTACGTATTCAGAGAGAATGACAAAAACTACAAGCAAAAGATTTGAGATGGTGGATTTAAGTCACATAGGAATACATTGATGAATCACATTAGGTCAGATTTTCCTGGGAATGGTAAACTGATGCAGGATTGAAACTGCAGGCCTTTGTGTTTACAAAAGAAGGGAGCTCCACATTACTGAGAGGAGATTCCAATACCTCAGAAAAGCAGAGCTGTGTTTCCATTCAGACAGGAGTGGAGAACTATCAGGTGAAGACAGACTATGCCCCTTTTCACAGCAGTCAGCTGCCCCTATTCTGTTGTTTAAAGGTCCATAAAGCTGATGTCAAAGGCTGAGGAAATCTGGTAAGTGTGGTGTTAGCATGCTGGGAGGGCAAGGTGCCAGGTGGGTAGGGGTTTAGTGTGCCAGGTGGTAGGGTGCCAGCTGTGGTGGGGATACAGTAGAAGGTGGAAAGAGGACAGGTAATCATTTGGGAAGAGTAGGTGTCTGGTTTGGTGAGGGTTGGGGAGGGAAGCGCGACTCTAGCTCAGGTTGATTTCAGCAGGGAGAGGGGTGTTGCAGTCATGTTAAGTCCATTCCAATGGGTAAAGGGGGATGGGTGTTCAAGTCCAGTAGCTGGGGCAGGAGGGGATGGGTGTGCGGAATGGGGAGCTGCTCCTCTTCCAGTCAATCATCCTCCTGCCATTGAAGTCTACAGCACAGCTAAACGCCATTCAGCCCATCAGCTCATTGACTGAGGCTCTCTTGGACTCTGAAACAATACTCCATTTGGACCTGATCTGATGGAATGGTTCTTGATGTGGGTGGGGGCTTGGTGTTGGGGTATAGTGGTGCTGAAGGCCAGAACAGTAAAAATGATGAATTTTAATCCCACATGAAGGATTAGGTCACTTTTGATGACACACCGATTCAATTATTATGGTGGGGTGTTGCTGAATAACCATGACATTTGCCTTGTTATTATGTAATGTTTGCTGTGAAGGATTGATTCCAGTACATTACCCACATTGTCATTAATTTTCAGTGTTAAGAGATCATTTGGACATGTGTTGTAGATTGGTATTACTGTTATAACTTGCAGAGCAAAGTATTGTTGTTTGTTCAAAACCATGAAATCTCATGACTTTATTCTCTTAGCAAATGGATCTCACCTCTTGTCAAACTTAAAATTGGGCAGCTGGTCACTAGCCACATTGTAACATAATTTGGTGTGATCATTTGGGACTAAACCAGAATCAAAGTAGAATGCTCAGATCAGAGGTTGGATAGCCTGGGACTTCTTTCACTGGAGCATAGGAGGCTGAGGGGTGGCCTTATAGAGGTTTATAAAATCATGAGTTGACATAGATAAGATCAACAGCAAAGATCCTTTCCCTAGAGTGGGAGAGTTCAAAACTAGGGAGCTTATTTTTAAGGTGAGAGGCAACTTTTTTGCATAGAGTGATTCAAATGTGGAATGAACTTCCAGAGAAAGTGATAGTTGCAGGTAGAGTTCCAACATTTAAAAGACATTTGGACAGGTACATGAACAGGAAAGGTTTAGAGCATTGTGGGCCAAACACAGGCAAATGAGACTAGTTTAGTTTGGGAAACTTGGTGGGCTTGGACGAGTTGAACCGAAGAGTCTGTTTCCGAGTTGTATGACTCTATGACTAAACTGATCCCATTTATCATTTGGCAGAGCTGAACCCAGAAGAACGAGAAAGCATTTGGTTTTCTGTGACTGGGTGGGGAGGTTTACAGAGCAGCAGAGGATAAAAGTACATCAGAGGAGTTTTAAGTGTGAAGAATGTATTGTGTATGAACAAGATGGTGCATGAGGAATAGTATTGGGAACGTTTGTGAGAGGGTTATTTTGTGTACAGCAAGGCCTAACGTACTTTTGAGAAGGTTTGAGTGTGTACAAAGCCTTAGACAGTGGGTGAGTGGGAAATGTTCATATGAGTGGATTAAAGGAGAAGATTGGAAAGTGCGAAAAGAGCAAGGGGAAATTTGAAGTAGGTTGTCAAATTACATACAAGAGAGTGAGAGTTGTTGGAATGGGACAGGTATACAGGAATAGGTCAGGTATGTTTGCAAAATTTGGGTACACAGGAGAATTTCCTTTACAATTCTGCATGAGTCATTTATTTTCCCTGACAGTTACTTGTTCTGTTTTTTTGCTCCCCCATTTCTTAAGTTTGGAAATCAGAAAATCTAAAAGCATTTATCTTTTAGTGTTTCAAACAAATCATAGAGAGACCAATTGCCTACAAGCCATGTGCCACAGAGACTTCATCAGTGTCTGTCTCATTGAATCATGTCGCAAAGGATTCACTCATAATACTGACTGGTACCAAACATCAGAACACGAGAGCATTTCACAGAATCTCCCTCAAACTTACAACCTTTGTCACAGCAGTTTCTAACTTGTAGGTGCTAATGGATGAGGTAGTGCAGAGGAGGGACATTCTCTTCCTCCTAGACTGACTGAGGAGGCAATGCCAGCAGATCCTGCCAGCCTGCTCTGAAGTTGCCACCTGAGTCAAAGTGATATCCACAGTGCAAGGGAATGTAATACCACTAGAAAATCATTGGCCTTTCTGCTCCACAAGGATAAGTAGCACTCCCTCCTATCTGCTACCTCACACGCACCCTATCTCTGTTACTACACCCGTCTCCCACCAAAGCTTGTGCTCTACCAATCTCACTATTGCCTGCAGAATGTTTCCTCACTTGCTCTCATCTATCTCAACCACCACACTGCACTGCCAATTCACTCACTCACCCAGATACCTCACGAACTTTCCTGGCATATCAATAAGATGGAAGTAATTAATAATGAGATGTTAATATATGCAATAGGCCTGTCGATGTTCACGAGTGACTACCTCATCAAGCCATTCAATACTTGGGTGTAAGATGGTATGTTTTTCTTGTGAATTGTCTCGCTACCCATCTTACACAATTTTGCCAACTTTCTCACCGATGCCTATATTGCTTAGCCCCTGCAAAGGTTACACCCAATGAGTTTATAAAAAAAAAGCCGTCTATAAGGTTCTAACTTATTCATTCTTGACACTTTTCCATTGCCAGCAAAGCTGTATTTGTTGCCCATCTCTAGTTGCCCTTGAGAAGGGGCAGCATGATGGCTCAGTGGTTAGCACCGCTGCCTCACAGCACCAGGGATGTGAGTTTAATTGCAGCCTTGGGTGAATTTCTGTGTGGAGTTTGCACATTCTCCCCATGTCTGTGTGGTATTCCTCCAGGTGCTCCGGTTTCCTACCACAGCCCAGTTCAGGTGGATTGGCCATGCCAAATTGCCCATAGTGTCCAGGGATGTGCAGGTTAGGTGGATTAGCTATGGGAAGAGCAGGTTTACAGGGATAGGATAGGGGCTGGGTCTGAGTGGGATGCTCTTCACAGGGTTGGTGTGGACTCAGTGGGCTGAATGGCCTGCTTTCACACTGTAGGTATTCTGTGGTAAATTAGGTACCTTAGGGTTTCTCACAGAAGTCCTGGTAAGGGATTTTGATAAACCTGAGGTCACACTGGTGTAGGAAGGAGTCATATCTCAACCAAACCAAGCAATCTGTCTTCTCTAAAAACACCAAACCAAACTATTTTTTATGACAACCCAACAGCCTCACTGTAACAACACCTGTTTTTTATATCCACATCTTTATTTAATTCAAATGTTCAATCTGTGTGAAAGGGAACTGTCATCTCAGTTTTTTTGCATTATTAGTCCAAAGCTTCTGGATTATCGATCCATCAGGCTATCCTATTTTCATTTATAGTAACCCACTTACATTCGTCTCTTAGTCAATCCTCAAAGCCCCCAGTGATTCTTCCCTCAGAAATGTATCAAATAAATCTATTAAATTCAAACTGTGCTTTGTTTAATATAAACTTACTATGTTCTTGAGTTTGTACTCCGTTAATCTCACAGCGCATTAATATCCATGCGTAACAATATTGTAAAGTGAAAAGTGGGTAAATTACCATGACTCATCTTGACCAGTTTGCAGTAACCCTTTTCAACACAGGGGCATTATGTGGTCAATTAGACAAAGGTAATGAGAGTCAGGGGAAGGTCCAACACAAGTTTATTGAACACTTCATCAAGGAAAAACAATATTTATCAGACTCTGCTATTACACTTTAATTAAACCCTATTGATTTCTTCACAAGATGCTTCAATAATCAGTCTCAAATCCACACTAGCTATCTACATCTGACATGTGCTTCTGAGGATTCGCTATACCCTTTGTGCAGGCCCCTACTGCTGTATTTGAACTGTTTGTTTGAAAGGACAGGTCATACCTATTCAATAAGGCTGGGACTGGCTGTTCCACAGTCTTTGAGGGTTGGCTGATACTTCAGGATCTGCAGTTATCGATTTGGGCTTCACATCTCATTTGCATCCTGGTTTTGGTCTTCGGGTCGTCTCACTGATGTGGTCTCTCTGCATCTGGTCTGTCTGAGGTTGCTCACCACAAGGTATGAGGAGATGGAGATGCTTTGAAGCTGAGCTGCCAATCAAAGGTGCTGTCTGGAGATGTTGAAGAAGGTGCAAAAGCAGAGAGAGCTGGGAAGAGAGCTTTGATCCCCCTCTACACACCCCTTCTTGAAGATTCTGCGGCCTATGTCCAATGCTAGCATCAGATGGGGGCAGGAAGATCTAATGAGGTGACTACTTTCTATATTTGGTGGTCATGGAACATGGTTTTGAACCTTCAGCTGTCGAGTGTTGTCCTTGTCACGCTGTGCCTCTGGCCTCCTACTGAATTGGGTGCCACTCAAGTCTGTGTAACATTCTTCCAGCAAAGCAGTTTCACTGGAGG
The DNA here is from genome assembly GCA_024137785.1 of Ginglymostoma cirratum. NCBI lineage: Eukaryota > Metazoa > Chordata > Chondrichthyes > Orectolobiformes > Ginglymostomatidae > Ginglymostoma > Ginglymostoma cirratum. The sequence continues at coordinate 32,517,271 of JAHRHZ010000026.1, forward strand.
AGTAAATAACAGTTCATTCTGAAATAATGTGGCTGTTGGTACCTGGCTAGACAGTTCCAGATCTCCATAGTTTCAATGAGAAGTTAATTGTCTAAGGCCTGGCTGCATGACTACTATCTGATCCAGCTCTGCAGTTTGCAAATTGCAGAGTCCAGCCAGATTTAAGCTTCTGTATTTTGAATTTTTATCCATGCTCATGAAAAAGTGTCAATATTTAGAGTCATAAGATGTACATCACAGCAATAGACTATTCAGTCCAACTCGTCCATGCCAAACAGATATCCTAAACTAATCTAGTCCCATTTTCCAGCATTTGGCCCATATCCCTCTAAACCCTTCCTATTCATATACCCATCCAGATGCCTTTTAAATATTGTAATTGTACCAGTCTCACCACTCTGGCAGCTCATTCCATATATGCACCACCCTCTGTATGAAGAAGTTGCCCCTCAGATCCCTGTTAAATCTTTCCCCTCTCACGTCAAACCTATGACTCCTAGTTTTGGATTCCCCTTACCCTGTGAAAAAGACCTTGGCTATTCACGCTATCCATTGCCTCTCATGATTTTATAAACCTCTATAAGGTCACCCCTTAGCGTCCAACGATCCAGGAAGAACAGCCCCAGACTATTCAGCCTCTTCCCTATAGTGCAAACCTTTCAACTCTGGCACCATCCTTGTAAATCTTTTCTGAACCTTTCAAGTTTCACAACATCCTTCCTATAGCAGGCTGACCAGAAATAAGTCAAATTTTCCAAAAGTGGCCTAACCAATGTCCTGCACATCCGCAACATGACCTCCCAACTCCTATACTCAGTGCACTGACCAATAGAGGCAAATGTTCCAAATGCCTTCTTCACTACCCTGTCAATCTGCGACACCAATTTCAAGGAACTATGAACCTGCACCTAAGTTTTCTTTGTTTGGCAACATTCCACAGGACTTTACCATTAAGTGGATAAGTCCTACCATGATTTTCCCTCCCGAAACGCAGCACCTCACATTTATCTAAATTAAAGTCCATCTGCCACTCCTCAGCTCATTTACCCACCTGATCAAGGTCCCGTTGTACTCTGAGATAACCTTCTTTGCTGTTCACTAAACCTCCAATTTTAGTGTCATCTGCAAACTATGCTTCCTATGTTCACATCCAGATCATGTCTGTAACAATTTTGGAGGCCGTGGGTGAACTGACCTCAATGACAGAACAGAGATGGAAATACCTGTTATACTCCTAGAGACATTATGAAGTAGAATATTATCTAACCATGAGTGAGCCCATGGGAGACTTTCTGGTATACAATAAAACCAAAAAAAAAATCATGCACCATTTGTGACAGCCCAGTGAGTTATGCTGTTTTTTTTTATGCATACAGTTTTTTTTTGTTTTATTTTAATATGAAACAAGGAAACCAGTAGAATAGGCTCCTTCTCCTTTCCAGTTCATTGTTGCCCCATTCCCTCCATCCATTCTCCACACCACCCACTGCCCACACTCAAGCATCACCTTCAAAAGCTTATGGCCAGAGCTCAGTCTTTCAAGACCTTTATTGGGTTAATTCCATACTTTCCATTTCGTTGCACATTCCAATTACTTCACAAATGCAACAGAAAAAATGTCATGCATTGTTCTAAAATTATATATCTGTACCAAGCTGAGCATTATATTGTGATTAAGGGGCTCATTAATAAATACCATTTGGCAGTCTCACAATGAATAATGATTGTGTACCTCGGACACATTCTCTCTGTCAGACTCTGTCAGCATCCACCGCATCGTAATGTCGGAGATAACTTTTATAATCTTATTCCCTTTACTGTGGCTGGAAGATCGCTTTCTCAACTTGGAATCAGAAGGCTCCAGTTAAATCTAATTTCAGAGGTTCAAGCACAAAATATAGGCTGATACTCCTTTGGTGCAAAGAGAGTGTTGTCTTTTGGATGAGATATTGAACTTGTGCTATCTGATAGATGGAAATGATCTGATGGCATAACTTGAAGAGCAGAGGAATTCTCCTGATGACCCAAACATTTTTTATCCCTGAACCAACAGCTACCATTAGATTATCTAATCATAATCTTGTTGGCTTTTGCAAGTTTTGTTTTTGCATGTTTCCCACATTGTGATTACACTTTAAAATAGTTCATTGAATGCAAGGCACTCTTGAGGCCATGAAAGGTGCGAAAAAAATGTAAGTCTTTCAATTTTATTTTTCCTGCCCCTTCGGATAAAAAAAAATCAAATTGATTAGAGAATACACCGAGACTGAACAATGATGAGAGACAATGATGAGGAATTGTACAGCAGTGGTTATGTTGTGCCAATGTTGAGTATATTTAGCAAAATGTGGGAATGTGAACAGATTTATCACTCAATATATTCCTCTTCAAGTTGAAAAGAATTTTATTCTTTTTCTTTTCATTTAAAAAGCTCCCAACAACTACCTGGGCTCTATTTTCAGCTCCGCCAGTATCCGTGGGCCAATGGTTCACTGTGATTTTGGTGAATTGTAGTATTTCATATTCAGCCCAACAACAATCACTTGCATTCATATAGCAACCGCAAATAAGCAAAAATTGTGCAAAGGATCTTCAAAGGGGCATTTTAAGGCATCATTTGAAATCAAAGATTGGAGCATACTGTGCAAGTCTGTGTGTGTTACTTCTGCTCTCCAGGGTCAGGGGAAATCAGGTGAGAGGGGAATGGACATCATTTGCTGAGGTTTCAAGAAGATGGAACCTACTGAGCATCATCCTCCAGCCCTTGGTGCCAACCAGTGATGAAGGATGACTGGACCCAAAACATCAATTCTAATTTCTCCCCACAGATGCTGCCAGAGTTTTTCCAGAGGTTTCTGTTTTTATGTCCCACAGAACATTCAAAAAGGTCTGGAGCAAGGGAGGGATAATATATACATCTGGAAGCCACCCCTTCTGTGTAAACTGGCAGCAAGACTCATGACAGAAGACTGTGCAAAAGTCTAAGAAGACCCAAATGAAGATAAGAGAACAGATCCTATGTCCAAGAGGAAGGAGATTTCAACAGCCCAGCTCAAACACATGGATCATTGTGAGGAATATCTTTTCTCAGACAGATAGTGCCAGATAGAGAACAAATATTGTGGGAAGTTGGGAAATTCTCACATCGTGTGTTTTAATATTTTGTTAATACAGTCAAGTTTAACCATAAACCAAATACTGTGTCCCTTTATCCACCTCACCAATAGGAGTGCTGGAGAAAAGAGTTTTTAATACATAAACTGGTCAAAGTGTCCAGAGCACAGACAGTACTGGTGTTCCTGGGTGCTCCTTAATGAGAAGTTTTTGTATAACTTCTGAAGTCAAGCCTAACCGACCTTGAACTCTCAGACATCCAGCCTGAGCCTAATTTAAGAGGGCAGCTGCCCATGTGACATCCAGGGTGAAAGAGGGTGAAGGATTACGACCAATGATTGGATCATAAACTAAAGTGTTTGTAATACTACCAGGATACGCGGCCAGACTTCAGAGTTAAGATAGATCAGGGTGCATCAGAAATTTAGTGAGAGCTGGATCCTGTCCCCATACAACTTCTGTGCCTCAGGACGACCCCCTAGTCAGGGACAAAGACAGCACAGTGATCCAGAGTTAGTTCAGGATCAGGGAACTTTAGAGTCCTAGAACAGGATTCTCTTAAGATTAACGTATAGCTTCAGCTGGCAGATGGAAAGCAAATGCAATGTTAACATTCATTTTGAGAGGACTAGAATATAAGAGCAGGGATGTACTGCTGCGTCTATATTAGGCTGTAGTCAGATCGCATTTGGAATATTGTGAGCAGTTTTGGACCTTGTATCTAAGAAAGGACGTGCTGGCCTTGCAGGGATGCAGAGGAAATTTACAAGAATGACCCAGGGATGAACAGCTTGTCATATGAAGAATGGTGAAGGACTCTGGGTCTGCATTCGATTGAGCTTAGAAGGATGAGGGGGGATCTCATTGAAACTTACAGACTATTGAGAGGCCTGGATAGAGTGGATGTGGAGAAGGTGTTTCCACTAATGGGAGAGACTAGGAGCCCCAGGGCCAGTGCCTCAGAGTGAAGGGATTTTCCTTTAGAACTAAGATGAGGAGGAGTTTCTTCAGCCAGAGGATGGTGTATCTTTGGAACTCGGCTCCACAGAGGGCTGTGGAGGCCAAGTCTTTGTGAGTATTCAAGACAGAGCTAGACAGGTTATTGATTTGTAAGGGGATCAAAGGTTAAAGGGAGAAAGCAGGAGAATGATGTTGAGAAACATATTTGTTATGATTAAATGGTGGAGCAGACTTGATGAGCCAAATGGGCTAATTTTGCTCCTGTGTTTTTATGGTCTTAGCATGGTCCTATGGAGTGCAGCTAGTCGTCACACAGGCCTGAAGGTAATCCAATGCACGTAAATAGTGGCTAATTCTCAATTTATAAAATACATTATTTGAATACAATAGTGTTAAGTTTATTGATGTGTGTAATGAAGATGATTAGTTATTAGGATATTGTTGTCTCTGCACAATGGGGATCCCAGATACTCAGGGAGTTAGACTACCTGTCTGAGACTTGATACGTGCCTGCATTAGAGTGTGGTCTGAGCCTGTGATTCCATTTTTGCTCAATGCTTTAAGGGATCAGGAGGAGACACTGTGGTCAAGTGAACATGGATCCATAATTGGACAACCTAAACTGATATACAGACAGATAAATTGAGCTGAAAGCAAAATGGCCAAACTAAATCAAACAACACCCAGCAACTATCAGCTACAAAGAACAGTAGAAGCCAAGATCAAAGAGATCACAAAGGTTCACTGGGATCCAGCTACAACCAGCCCAAGGGACGTGTATTGGAGAAGTATTGACCAGACTTTCTGGCACCTTGACGTCCAGCCAGTGCCTGAGGATGTGCACTTTATACTTTCCCAGCATGGCAACAATGACAGGTATTGCTACAACCCCATTGGATGTTTGAATCCCTTTCATAACCCCATTGGCTAAAGGCCATAGAACGTTCAGGATGGTTCAGGGTGACGGGATACAAAAACACACCGAGAATCCACCCCCTCAGTGAAGACTCACAACAAGACATGTTGCTAAAGACTATGCAGCAAACCAGTCCAGGTGAAGAACCCGCCAGGGTTGCCAGGATTGCCAGGATTGGAGGGCTTGAGCTCTATGGAGGGGCTAAATAGACTGGGGCTATACTCTCCGGATCATCGGATGCTGAGGGGTGACCTTATAGTGGCTTATAAAATTATGAAGGGCATAGATAGGGTGAACAGCCAAGGTCTTTTCCCCAATCTGGGGAGTCCAGAACTAGAGGGCTTAAGTTTAAGGTGAAAGGGGAAAGATTTAAAAGGGCCCTAAGGTCCAACTTTTTAACACAGATGGTGGTGTGTGTATGGAATGAATTGCCAGGGGAAGTGGTGGAGGCTGGTACAATTACAACATTTAAAAGGCATCTGGAGTGGTATATGAATAGGAGGGATATGGGCCAAATGCTGGCAAATGGGACTAGATTAATTTTGGATATCTGGTCGGCATGGATGAGTTGGACAAAGGGTCTGTTTCTGTGCTGTCCATCTCTTTGACTGTATGGCTCTGACCCATCTTCATGGAAGACAGCCATCCCTATGTCAGAGAGGAAGGAGGTTCCAATGGCCCAGCTCAAACACCTGGCTCATTGTGGGTAATATCTTTTTGCAGACAGATAGAGCTAGATAGAGAGTAAATATTGTGGGAATTTGGGAAATGCTCACATAGGGTTTTTCAATGAGAAATATTTTCTTAAAAAAATTGAATTGAACTGCAAACTGAATTCTGTATCCCTTCCTCCATCTCATCAGCAGGAGTGCTTGCGCAGAGTGTTTTTTTTAAAATCATAGAATCCCTACAGTGTGGAAACAAGCTCTTCGGCCCAACAAGTCCACACCGAACCTCAGAGCATCCCACCCAGACTGTTCCCCCTATAACCCACCTAATCTACATATCCCTATGGGCAATCCACGAGCCTGCACATCTTTGGACTGTGGGAGGAAACCCACGCAGACACGGGGAGAAGGTGCAAACTCCACACAGACAGTTGCCAGAGGGTGGAATCAAACCTGGGTCCCTAGCGCTGTAAGGCAGCAGCGCTAACCACTGAGCCACTGTGCTGCCCTAACTTTTAATACTGTTTGAAGTGTCCAAAGCACGGACAATAGGCTTTCATTTTACAGTATTACCCAAATTGTTACTCTAGCTGGTGTACTGGAGGATTTTCATGATTTGCAGCTAAACATTGAATGCTCCCACCCATTTGAAACTTGTGTGGAGGACTCATACCTCTTACAGCTACAATGTAGGATTCCCACCTTTTGCAGTTAAAATGGATGAATCTTGCCGTTTGTGCACTTCGTAAGTGATTGCTTTTTCATCAGCGGCATTACTGAATAAATCCAGCTCCCTGTGGCATTAATAAACTATGACAACTTTCCTTCCAAATTTATTGAATGACTCCCTCTATTTGTGCCTTTAAGAGATTAATGTTTATTTTATCTAGATTATTCCTGGTGTCTGAAGCTCTAATAATGGTTTACATTTCTTTCACAGTTTCTTTGTTGAACCATTCTCACTTCCCATCTTTAAAATGTGATTTTCACCTTTAATGTAGTTTTAATGAATGATTTTCCACATTTTCTGCAGCCTTAGTAGTTCTCTGAACCAGTGCTGACTAGCCTCTAATCTGCACCTTCATCATTTAAAATCTGGCTGTGTGATGTCATTTAGGTTAAATGGCTTTTGTGGTACTGATTTTCCATATTATGGTTGCCCTTCATGTGCCTGGCTGTTATGGCAGCAGTGCTCAGTCCAAACTGTGAATACTGTCCACACTTTTTACTGTCCCAGCTTGTAATACCAGGTTATGTTTTAAAGTCGGCCTTTGCCAACAAGGGTCTCTAACTTTACTCATGGAGACTCCAATGTCCATTTTCTCCCTGGCTTCAACTTGGGACTACTTCCAAAGATCCCCACCACTCAATACAGCTTGAGTCTGCTTTGGAGTACCTCATTCTACTTTGCCACAAGGCTCTTATCTCTCAGATTTAAGAACAGCTTCTTCCCCGCTGTTATTAGACTTCTGAATGGACCTCTTGAACTTCAAATTTAATGTTGATCTCGCTCTTTATGTACCTTCCCTTCAGCTGTAACATTGTATTCCTCAGTCTGTTCTAGTACCCGAATACACTTTGTAGGGTATGATCGGCCTGTACTGTGCGCAAAACAAAACTTTTCACTATATATGTGACAGCAATAAATCAAATCAAATAATAATTAAGATGTTTTAGCATGTCTCTTACTGGGCTCAAGATGCTTTTGCTATTGGTTGCAAATATTTCCTTGTTGAATCTTGCCATGAGGATTTCTTCTATGATGTTCTTAAATATCCTGCTGTTCCATTCTGCTGACTGTCTGCGTAAACAGTTACTTGAAACTCAGTCCGAAGATGCTGAAAAATGACCAGACCACCACTGGTGCCAAATGTGAAGTGAGGTGACATTGTAGCTCTCCATGTCGTATGTGTATTGAAACCAAGTCTGTGTCTCACTGGGCTGGGTTTGCTGCCACTGTCCCCTTTAAGGGTAGGAGTCTGCACAGTTTACTAGGCCATGTGTAGTAGCCGTAAATTGCTCACTGGTCTAACTATAAGAGCCTTTTGTATTGAACAAAAAGTAGTTAATTGCACGTTAGCAGTAGTTTACATTGGCATGATTGTTACCTGGATGTTAAGGCTCATTCCTCTGACATCCAAATCTGTCCTGCCCCCAGGCCCATATGGCATCATCACAGTGATGGTGCTTAGGTCACGCCTCAGTCTTAACCCTCTCAGACCCATATCCAACAGTTTTTGCCTGCAAAGGAGTGGAAGCCCTGCCCCTGCATGTCCAGTTTCAGTTTAACCTTAGCTATTCACTCTTTCTGCTTTGTGACACTTCAAAAACCTCATATCCTCAGCACTTTCAGGTTGTCTGGCTTGACACTGATGGGGGCAAAGAGCCAGTCGTTCATATTTCCAAAGAAAATTGGCCTCGTTCTTGCTCTTATTCACTTTGGCATGCAAGGTTAGTTTGAACTGTTTTCAGATGTTTATCAGCCTGCAAACCAACAGCAGATACAAATGGAAGTCAGGCATGTTGGTTGTTTGGAGAGATTTTGACCTGAGCATCTCCAGTACCTAAGATCATACCTGCCCCTTTACGCGCACATCGTTCTTCATGGACTTGATAATGTGTTCAACACATGAAGAAAACAGGAGAGAGAGGACAGCCCTGCCTAATTCTGGATTTGATTGGAAATGTTTCCTAATCCAATGTAGAGTGTGGAGCAGTAGATGTTGGGTACATAGATTTTAATGAGGCTTTTGAGAAGGTCCCTCATGGTAGGCTCATCCAGAAGATTAAGAGGCGTGGGATCCATAATGACTTGGATGACTTAGAGATGGGAGTGGTGGAAGGGTGCTTTTCTGGCTGGAGGTCTATGACTAGTGAGGTTGTTGGCTTGCTCGCCGAGCTGGCTTGTTCTCATTCAGATGTTTTGTCACCATGCTAGGTGACATAATCAGTGGAGCCTCCGATAAAGCAACATTATTCTACTGCGCTTGGAATTTATACTATTTGGTCCATTATGGCGAGTAGTGTCATTTCCGGTTTTGATCTGTAAGGGATTGTATATGGAGTCCAATGCTATGCGTTTGTTGATTGCATTACGGGTGGAGAACCATGCCTCTAGGAATTCCTATGCATGTCTATGTTTGACTAGACCTCTGCTTCACCACTCACTTTGTCTTTAATAGTCAAGTATACAAACAGATCAATGGTATACCAATGGTATAACTCATCTCAGGTCTCATTGCAGAGGCAGTCATGCAAAGACTAGAACATACCACCCTCCCCTGCATTCAACCTAAACTGTGAATCCGGTATGTAGACGACACATTCAACATTACTAAACACAACAAATTAGAAGAAACCCACCACCTCATCAACAGTGTATTCGCAGGGATCGAATTCACAAGGGAAGAAGAAAACAACTATCAACTTCCTTTTCTGGATTTTATAGTTGAACGTATGACCAACGGGGAGTTTCAAACCTCAGTATACAGAAAAGAAACCCACACTGATCAAATCCTCAACTTCTATAATAACCATCCCAACCCCCACAAACAAGGCTGCATTAGGACACTATTTAAATGGGCCAGGACACACTGTAACACCCCGGAACTACGCAGGAAAGAGGGAGAGCACCTATATAAAATCTTCGCTATTAACGGATATCCCTGCAACTTCATCTACAGATGCCTAATAAACAGACAACAACGAGGACACAGTACACCCTGACACACTGGCCACACACTGCTGTACAACAAGAACATATCTAAGATATTCTATGAACTAAAGTGACCTCTGACCAGAACTAATGCTGACCTAAAATGGCTGTTTGGTCACATGACCAGGTTAATCCAAGCTCATGAAACCGTCAGTACAAAATGATCAGCCTGGGCTAACATGATCATCATAATAAAGGCACTGAAACTCAGATCTGTACATAGAATCGCTAAAATATTGAAGCAGGCCATACTGACCCTCCAAGGAGCATGCCACCCAATCCCCATAACCTTGCATTTCCCATGGCTAATCCACCTAGCCTGAACACAATGGGTAACTTAGCATGGCCAATCCATCTAACATGCAATCTTTGGACTGTGGGAAGGAAATCAGAAGAAACCCAAGCAGACACATGGAGAATGTGCAAACCCCCTCAAACAGTTGCCCAAGGCTAGAATTGAACCAAGGCACTGTGAGGCATCAGTGCTAACCACTGAGCCAGCATTCTATTGGCTCACACTTTTCTGGAAGTTATAGATGAGGATGAAATATGCTTGTGAATCTCCCTGCTTGAAAAAAGACAAGGTCAGAAGTCAGACAACATCAGGTTATAGTCCTGAAGCAGACTTTACCTGAAAAAGGAGCAGCGCTCCAAAAGCTTGTAATATCAAATAAACCTGTTGGACTATAACCTGGTGTTGTCTGACTTCTGACCTTGTCTACCCCAGCCCAACACCAGAACTTCCACGTCATGAAAAAAGACAATGGAACCAAGCTGTGGAATACTCACTGAACTATATTTCAACAGCTGCTTTAGAGCATTTGGGCGTTCGGCAGGAACTCAGGGTTATATCCAAACTTCAGCACTGCTTAAGAAACAAGGTAACAGCTAAATAGTCAAGACACAGATTATTCATACAACACAAGAACACTAAGAATTTCAAACAGTTATTGCCTTTATCTTCCTCTCTGTACTAGATATTCTTCTCCTTTTCTTTTTAAGCTTGTTACCTGTTTATGCATGTATTATGTTATTGCATTTTTATTATTTTCCGGACAGTAGGTAATAAAATTCTTTTTTTCACTCATAACCTTGTAATTTGGTTCTTTGATTTTGATCCAGTTTATTACATGTTAATAGAAGTGAAAAAGCTGCATGCTAAAAAGGAAATAAAAATACTTGTTGCAATCAATCAAAAGGGGATACAAACAGGGGAGCTGACAGACTTCACTTGGTCATAAAAAGAATGAAGGCTAACGTGGAAATATTGAGGGATGAGCTGTGAGACAACAAAGATCTCCTGGTTTCTTTGAATGAGCAAGTATCTCCTGGGGGGAAGTATGTATTAAATTGGTTGGAATTGAAATTAGTCTGTTTAAATTTCAATGGAAACAGGGAATCGAATAAACAATTGTGTTTTTGAACTTAAAAAGTCTACATTAAAACAAAACTAATATTCTTGAGGGACAAACACCAGGGGATTGGTGTTTTGTAGCCTGATGAATATTATTACAGTTTTCAGCTACTTCAAATTGACAGCCTTAAAAAGGCAAGAATACTTCTTTCTATCAAAGATTTATTCAACAAGACACAGAGAACTGAAGATGATTATGCAGTAGAGTGGATCACTAGCAGCCCAGTGGCTCCGTGGTTAGCACAGCTATCTCACAGTATCAGGGATCTGGATTCGATTCCACTCTTGGGTGACTGTCTGTGTGGAGTTGGCACATTCTCCCTGTGTCTGTGTGGGTTTCATCCCACAGTCCAAAGATGTGTAGGCTAGGTGGATTGGCTGTGCTAAATTGCCCATAGTGTCCAGGGATGTTCAGGTTAGGTGTGTTAGCCATGATAAATACAGGGGTAGGAGAATGAGTCAGGGTGGGATGCTCTTCAGGGGGGTGGTGTGGACTAGTTGGGCTGAACAGCCTGTTTCAACATTGTAGGGATTCTATGATCTTCCAGTTTCCTCCCTCTCCCCTTCCCATTTGTAGATTATGGTGATAATGCTTTTCTTCATGAAGGTACATTAATATGTGTCCATGCTGGGATGATTAGTGCCTTAGAGGTGTAGTCAAGTGGGCACTGGCCCAAAATTGGATATTCTGACATTGACCCACATGTGTAGAATTCAGGCTCAACAGAAAATTGGCCAAACTAAATTAAACAGCAGCCACCATCTATTGGCGACAGACAATTGTGGAGACTGAGGTCAAAGAACGCACAAAGGTTCAGGGGAGCCAGTTACAACCAGCCGAGGGTTGTCTATTGGAGGAGTATCGATCAGGCTTTCTAGCACAAAAACGGAAGTTGCTGGAAAAGCTCAGCAGGTCTGGCAGCAACTATGAAGAAAAAAATCAGAGTTAACATTTCGGGTCCGGTGACCCTCCCTCAGAAGTTCATGCAGATGTGTGTCACTTACTTTGAAAATAACTTCTGTTGCTCTGTTTATGCCTGTCATTGCGTGCCAACTTAAACACTGTAGCATTCTGAAAATAAATGTTTTCCTTGTGTATTGCGGATTTAAATTTAATGGAAGATTGATCAATAGCAACGATGTTATGAATTCTTCTAATACTGCTTCTGTGAGAGTCTAAATACTCCATATGTCACCACAAATACAGAATGTCATGTTATTACATGACTGCATCTCCTAACAAAGGAGTTACTGAAAATGAGAAAAGTAGCTCTTGATAACTAAAATGTAAGTGTTAAACATTAAAAATGAGAAAATCGCAAACGATGAAAAGAAGAAAATGCCTGCACCCCAAAACCCTACATTTCATCACTGTCCATTCCCTTCAATACGCCAGCAATGCCTCATAGAGTAGACAGTTTGGAGGACATAGTCACAATAAGTGGCTGCATCTGTGGAGGGAAGGAACATGAAAACCAAAGACTCTTGCTCTCGTTTCTATCCGTCTTTATTCTATTTTGACTGTGATGATGGCACCACAACATGCGATGTGGTATTGCTGATTTGATTCTCTCTTTTGTCATACAGAAACAATTTTACCCACAGTAAATTTCCGTTTAGTGGAATTAAAAATGTTTTGAGTGTAAGCACACTATGGTAGTAGGAAGGAGTGTGGAAGTTTCAGATCTTTTATATTTTAAATGGAAAATAACATTGTCTCCTTTAAGGGTGCTATCCCGTGATAGGTAACATGAAACAAACATGCCACTACCTATAAGAAATTGTTTTTCTAACTATGGGAAGATTACTTTGTTACAATTTAATCAGAATTGCAATGGTTAATGGGTTCAATTTGCATGAATTACATAGCTAATAGAGGCAAGCATTGAAGATGAGCACCAGCAATGTTTACAATACATAAGATTACATTCACAATACTGGGTCATATCACGGACTACATCACATTTTAACTGAATTCTTTACCAACTGCTGTTTGTTATTCTCTTCTGGCAGAATTTCTATCAGCAATGAAGCAGAAACAGTGACAGAGGAATATATTAATCCCTCTAGAAGTCACATTTCCTTATGAGTTTATTAAATCAATTTCTGTAATAAAAATGTAGAAACAGTAAAATTATTATTGGCTTTGCGCATGATTGCACATTTGCTGAAATAGCAGACCTGAAATAATTACTCTAACTATATGAGTGAAACTGAATTAAATGGAATTCCCAAAACAATTCAAGTTTTGAAAAAAAACATGTTGTTCCACTATTTAATCATTAACCTTTTCTTAGACGAAATGATAAGAAAAAGAACTGGCCTGTTGTGGTAGATTATTTTATGAAATAATCTTAGGAGCCTCTCGGTATAGATCAATGATCATTTATTGAGCCAACATTGGGAGAATACGCCCCAGTAAAGATTCCGAGACAGCTCTCTAACTCAGTGAGGATTAATCAAATATTTATATATTATAACTCATTTGGGCAGTACATGACTCGTATTCCGGTATGGTACTCTGTTTTTGGAGAAATATCTTGTTTTTCACACATGTCAATAGGGGCAAGGCGACTGTTACCCCAGTCTCACTGCTCCCTATCTTCCCGAGTGCAATCATATCTTGTCTCCAAAGCCTGTGTTTCATTCCCATCCTTGACTAGACTTTATTGTATTGTCATTCTCGGTGTGGTAGAGGGTCATCCTCACATTCCATTTCTAAATAAGGCCTCAGGGTTAATGCTGGATGAGTCATGTTACACTTTCACAGGCACTCTGTCTGACTGCTACATCAGCGTCTAAGTGGGTTTATGCAGTTTAAATAATCTTTTTTTAACCTGATTACTTTCTTGAAGAAGAATAAATGAAAAATGAATCCTAAATGATTTATATAATTATTGTTTATGAAGTTAATTAACACTCTATTTCTTTTTAAGGTTAACTCGTGTCAGACCCAAATTGCTCCCTTACTTGGCCTTTGTTTGCTGACTCTCATATCCTCAAACAGAAGGGGACATCATCTTAAAGTTAGAGCTTAGCCATCTATGAACAAAGTCATCATTTACCCATGCAAAAGAAATTCAGAACTCTCTTCCCCTGAGAATTGTGGATGTTGAGACAATTGAAACATTCAATTATAAGACAGTCACATTTCTGTTAGGTAAGGGAATTAAGGAACCTCTTACCTGCGTCCCTAGCTCTGAGTTGGAAACTCCAGGCTCATGTCTCATTTTATGGTCACCGAAGTTGCATTCATAACACAGCCAAAAAAAAAGAGTATCGACCTATAAATCCCTCCAATGATCCTGTAGCAGGTGGTAAAGAGTGGGAGAGTTTCTTGGACAGCCATGCTTATATGGAATGGAACCCTTCAAGCTATAATGGCTGGTGATAGGACAGTGATCTGGCTTCAGGAAAAAGTAGCTTCAGAAACAGACGTGAGCACATGTTTTGACAATGTTATGCACCACGAGACATGGGAGGGTAAAGAAGAAGAATATTAAGGAATATAGAGGAAAAGAAAGAAGATTGAGCCATGCTGAAGAGCTGTCACCATTTAAACAAATGGGAGAGCAGCCGTGCGAGGTAGAATGGCCTACTGGTGTTTTTATGTTCCAATATGATTCATAGTCAATCTCTTCATTTTGAACCCTAGATCCTATTATTTTAGAGACAATTCTAGTGGACTATTTGAAGAAGTAAGGCTGTACTGTGATGAGATTTTGGGAGCACTGCCTGTGAATCAGGGGAAACCATGGGTGAACACTTTCTAAGTTTCAATGGGATAGACTGTGAGCACTATCCAGGGCATGAGGTAGGTGTGGTGGACAAACATAAAAGTTTAGGGGAGCTCAATATTGTTGGATGTAATGGAGAGCTTTGACAATCCAGCTGATTTACGTGGTTACATATCTCAGCAGGCTTTGTCTATTATGAGTCAATAAACATGGAGCTGGAAAAGCACAGTAGGTCAGACAGCATCACAGGAACAGGGAAGTCAACTTTTCAGGCCGAAACCCTTCATCAGGACTGGGGAGGGGGAGGGGAGCCCAGAAATAAATAGAGAGAGAGGGTTGGGGCTGGAGGGAGGGTAGGTGGGTTGGAGATAGATGGATGCAAGGAGGGGGTTATTGTGGTTGGTCAGTGGGAAGGGTGGAGCAGATAGGTGGGCAGGAAGATAGACAGGTTTGGGGAGGAGAGATTTTGAAGCTGGTGAAGTCAACATTCATTGGCCTGTAAGTTCCCAAAGCAAAATATCAGGTGTTGTTCCTCTAGTTTATGTTTGGCCTGACTCTGACCAGGGGAGTGGGAGGTGGAGTTAAAGTGGATTAAAAAGAATTAAATAAAATTGCCTATTATGAAAAACTCTAAGGAAATCCCTGCAAGAGCCAGGGTAAGTATAGGACAAAAGTCTAAATCTGCCTGGTTCTGGCTAATAATGGAACAATCTAGGCAGGGTGAAATACCTCTGATATATGAAATGCAGGGAGTTCCTCAGGATCGTGAGGCATATCAGGAATATAAGTTGAATCCTGAATCATATCAGGAGATTTGGGCCCATATATTCAATACCTGTGTTCAAAAATTGGCCAGGTAGATTAATTAAAAGTTTTTTTCTACCTCTGCTTAGGATATTGTCCTCTGATCTCTGGGATTCATGATGCAATCAAATTAACAATGATTATTTGAGTGCCTTTTACAAATGGGACTCTGCCTTGGTCGAATGCTCCATTTGGCTTCTACAAACAGGATCAGGGAATTGGATTGTATTAGCAAGTTGTCCTTTCGCCCTGGGTAATAAATTTTAAGTTCAGACCAGATAAGAAGCTAGGAATTCTGGTCCATCATGTGTAATGGGTAACAGAGTTGTTTTAAAAAGTTTGCCATTCCTTTTCTGGAATCAAGATTGAAGTGAGTGAAAATCTCTCCAGTAGTTGAAAGAGATGATCCAAAGTGAAATGAATTGGTAGGCCTGGCCTAATTTTCAGAGAAACTCCATGAAATAAGATTTTAAAGGCATGGACATGGTGGGGTGTGACCAGCTGTTCTCATCAGTTGAAGGGGCATTTGGTGAAGGGAAGGAGGTTTAGAGGGAATTTGAGGGAAAGATGTCTCACCCAGAAGGAAATCTGGAATGCATTGACTGGGAGAGCAGTAGCGGTGGGAAACCTCATAATCTTTAAAAATGTGTGGATAAGCACTTGAAATATCATGACATTCAAGACTATGGATCGAGGGCTTGAATGTAGATTAGTGTATATAGGTCAGCCCAGACTCTATAAGCCAAAGGAACTCTCCTGTGTTGTATGATTTTATGACTTTGCTCTTGATTTAGCTATAGATTCCAATTTTAAATGTATTCACAGAGTTCTTTAAAGCATTAATTTAAAACATCAGTGCCATGTGATATATTTTAGAGAGCGAGGGTTAAGGCAATAGTCGAGTTATTCTAAAAAGAGTGCTGATGTGGAAGTACTAAATCTTGTTACTGATGGAGGAGAAAGATGAGATTATTTTGCACACCTTTTTTTCCGACATGAGGGATCTCCTATCTGTACAATATTCACAAAAGAAACACCTCGGGTTTTGGTTGCTGGTTTTATTGTCTTTAACCAATATGAGCGATCAAACAATTGCAGTGTATGGCCTCACTCTCTTGAACTGTTTAGTTTCACAGTTTCTCTCTTGTCAGACAGCACGACCAGTTTGATGAAGGGAGCCTTTCAGATAAAGGTTAATAATCTTCTCCTCACTTCAATCTGTCACAGCAACATATATTGATGACTTTAACATCCAATTAGATACCGTTCTTTTAGAATGTTACTTCTGTGCTTTCTTCAGTGAGAGAAATCTTTCACTGGGAGCAGTGACAAAGCTGAGGAGGAGTTACCCAGTCAACTTCACCCACTAAAGCCCAGCAGCAGTTCCCACTAAATACCCATCACAGGAGCATGATGGTCTTTATCATGGGGTGGTCTCAGGAAAAAAAAAAACTGTGCTTTGGAGCTGGTTTGTGACCACTGACCAACAGGAAAGATGTTGTTAAACTTGAAAGTGTTCAGAAAAGATTTACAAGAAAGTTGCTGGGGTTGGAGGGTTTGAGCTACAGGGAGACTTAATAGGTTGGGGCTATTTTCCCTGGAGCATCAGAGGCTGAGGAATAATATTGTAGAGGTTTATAAAATCATGACGGGCAAGGACAGGGTGAATAGCCAAGGTCTTTTCCCCAGGGCACAGGAGTCCAAAACTAGAGGGCATAGGTTTAAGGTGAGAGAGGAATGATTTAAAAGGGACCTAAGAGGCAACTTTTTCATGCAGAAGATGGTGTGTGCATGGAATGAGCTGCCAGAAGAAATGTTGGAGGCTGGCACAATTACATTTAAAAGGCATCTGGATGGGTACATGAATAGGAAGGGTTTAGAGGGATATATGCCAAATGCTGGAAAATGGGATTAGATTAATTTAGAATATCTGGTCCATGTGACAAGTTGGATGGAAGGGTCTGTTTCTGTGTTGTACAACTCTATGACTCGATAACATGGACCCCATATTCAGCATAGGAACCTCAGGGAAAAGAATAGAAGGATGTTTTCATATCAGCAAACTTGGGACACAACTATAACAAAGTTAGACTCCAATGTACTAGTAGAAATAGAAGAAAAATGGGAAGCTATGGCAAGTGGTAGTAAAAAGTTAAGTGCCCCCTCTTTCGCACAAAGAGTACTCTGTGGCTCTGTTAGTTACATTTTGGTTCAAATGGTAGAAGAAATTTGGTTCCAGCTAACCCCTAGGTGGCTTTGTCACTGCTCTCCAGTGAAATGACTCTAGTTGCACTCCTGAAATACATTGCCCAGACTAACTCTTCACCACTGTACTCCTGGAGGAGTGCTAATTTGTTTTAGCAAGGGGTGTTAAAGTGAAGGCCCATTCGTGTCGATTTCCTCAGTTGAATGAAAGGATCCCACAGCACTGTGCAAGTAAGAGCAGGGGTATTCACCACATCACCTTGCTGGTGTTTATCCCAAAATCAAGAACTAGAGACAGATCAGCTCCTTCCCGTTGGTGGGGCCTTGCTGAATGCAGACTGGCTGACACATACCTCTGTTAAAACAGTGACTACACTTCCAAAGTATTTCATAATTTGTAAAACATTTTGGGATGTCTTGCAGTCATGACAAAGGCTATAAAATCTGAGTTTTTTTATTATCAACTCCTAGGTATTATATTAGTCATATATGAAATACATATATATAAAATACATATATATATAAAGTAGATTTCCAAGCATTGCCAATAATGAAATTAAGAAATTAACAGTTATGGCACAAGTGTTTTGAATTCATTAACGTTTACCTCAAAGTATAACAATGTTAATACCAGCCCAATTCATCAAGTTGAAAGTAGCAACAACAAAGAAGATTCAGTGACTAATAGATACTACTTAAGATTATTGGAGGCAGTTTCGATCAAGGCATTCAAGAGGCAATTAGATTATTATCTCAAAAGAAAGTGTGGGACTATTGTGGAAAAACAGCAGAATCCACCAATTCAGAGTCAGCACAGACATGGCAGGCTGAAAGGCCTGTTTCCATGCTTTTATAATCCTGTGATTTCATTGGCTAAAGTTTGTTTCAGCATTGTCTTGAGTCGGACTGAAAGCATGTCAAAGTGGCCAGTCCTGAAGGCATTACAGTTCACAGGAACTGCTGCTAGCTAACAGTTAATATTGCCACATTAACATCTTCAGAACAAAAGGAAAAGGTTACTAATTGTTGTCTGAATCAAGCATTTATTAGTAAATACTTAACAGGAGTTGTATCAATTCGAATCCCAAAGATGTGAGGCCGATTCATTTCTGAGTCCTCCAGCTTTGACCTCCAGGAGAACTTTGTGTGAATGTCGAGGGAGAGATCAAGTGATCACTACAGATTAAAGTAACATTCAGTCCTGTGTACCTGCATTCAGCTGGCAAAGATGCTGTGTTGCTAGAATACATAACATTAAATGGATCCAGTCAAATTCCTGCTGTTTATTGCATCAGTTAACTCTGGGAGGTTTCAATTATTCATTAAGCAGGCTTTCTCTTCTCCCAAGTTCTGCAAGAAGCTAATGAGAGCCCAGGCTGGCAGTTTCATTATTACCTGACAGTAATACAAGGAGACACACGGAGCAAAAAGAAATGCCATCCTGGCGCTAACATCACAATTTATAATGTGGCTTCGCATTCAATAGAAAATGGTATTGTATTCGAAAATTACATGGGCTAATTTTTCAAAGAATTTATTTTATATTGGTTGATGCTGACACTAAAGTCATGTCATGCAGATAACCCATATGTACATGTTGCTGTGAATGTATCCAGTTCTGTAAGCAATAACCAATTACACTAATTCTATGCACTATATATAATCAGACACAATTCAAATGATACTTGGCCAGTTCAATTGAGCATTCAATTGGAGAGTGCAATCAAAGTATGTTTGTGTGAGACTCCATCATACAGAGCTGACAATTCTGAAGTCCACCTGAACCAGGAATACTTGATTGAGTTGATGTTATGTTCCTCCTGCTCCATGCCCCTGGCTTACTGGCATTCTCAACTTTGAGGAAACAGGCTTTGCAGCCATCCCAGACAGTTCAATACAGAATTTAGATTCACAGAAGTTCCAGAGATGGCCAGCTGTGATTGTACTGAGGTCAGCCAAGTGGACCTCATAGAATATGAGTTCCCTGATTGGAGCTGTTAATCTAGTCCAATCAGGGCTGACAGATATAAATAGGAGTGTTACAGGTTCTCTTCACTCTAAGTGCTAGATCTGAGGGAGCCGGATCAGTGTCAAGGACCCTTCACCTGTAAATAAAGAGTGACTTGGTGACCGGATGCCAGCCTCTGTGGAGTTATTTTAGCCTAGAAGCATTGTCGCTGGACTTTACATTCAGAGACGCAAGTAATGTTCTGGGAACCCAGGTTTGAAACCTGCTAGAGCAGGTGGCGGAATTTGAATCTGATAAAAAATATCGACTTAAAAGTCTGATGATGGACATGAACCCAATGTCGATTGTCAGGAAAAAAAAAACATTTGGTTCACTAATGTCCTTTAGGGAAGGAAACTGCAATCCTTACCTGGTCTGGCCTACATGTGACTTCAGCACAGCAACGTGGCTGACTCTTAACTGCCCTCTGGGCAATTAGTGATGGGCAATAATTACTGGCTGAGCTAGAGATATCAACATCCCATGAATGAATAAAAAGAAGTACAGGTTGAAGTTTCTGCATTGTTTTCGACTCTGGAGCCCCCAGACCCAATGTTAAACTGAAGTCCAGTCTGACTTGTCAGATGGATATGGAAGATCCCACAGCACTATTTTGTCAAAAAAAATACAGAAGGTTATTTCCAATACACTGGATTATTTACTCATACTTTGTAATGTCTTTGGAATGTGGCCTGTGTGGAATGATTGTGGGTCCCAAATATTGGGCAATTCCAATTTCAGTACTTTTGGAAAACATCTGTGAGAACACAGCCCCTTGGATGATCACATCAGAGTTGAGGAATTGCATGGCACGCCATTTTCCATTGTTCACCTGCCTCCCATGCATGCCCGCAAACTCAAGTTATTATCCCCTGGGGGAAATAGAGCAGGCCTGGAGTCATTGGGCCTGCGGCCTCCCAATGCTGACCCAAGGTAAGATCAGATGGGAGGAAGGTGCTGAGATCTGCAGGTTAGAAGGACAATTTCCTGGAATAATGGTTCACCTCTATCCATGGCTGATAGACAAGCTTCCTAAACCTCACCCCTCACCCTCCTCACATCCCACCCAAATCCCCACAGACCTCATATTCCCTTCATATCCCAGTGTCCCCAACAAACTGGTATGCTCCCACGCCCACTGTATGCATCCTTCATTACCTGTCATATTTTGTATGTCCCATCCATGCCTCACTCAGCATTCATTGCGTACAGAACTCAGAAGACCTGTCATAAAACTGGGATATCTCTGAAAAGCTCACAAAATCATCAACGTAGGCAATCATTCATGCAAGCAACACCTTAAAAATGTCTGCCCTTGGTAGCTCAGAATTGTTAATAAAACAGACACCCATTCAAAAATAATTTAGAATTAGCATAATCTTATTAAATATTCATAAAATTGTTAATAAGGCAAAAATCATTCACACCATGACTGCTGTGTAAGGGAGGCAATGGCCTGGTGTATTATCAATTGACCATAAATCTAGAAACTCAGCTAATATTCTAGAGACCCAGGATCAATTCCCACCATGGCAAATGGTGAAATTTGAATTCAATAAAAAAAATCTGGGAAATAAGAATATACTGATAACAATTGTCAGAAAAAAAAACCTGGCTCACTAATGTCCTTCAGGGAAGGAAATCTGGCAACCTCACCTGGTCTGGCCTACATGTGATTCCAGACCCACAGCAATGTGGTCGACTGTCAACTGCCCTCTAGTGGCCTAGCAAGCCACTCAGTTGTGTCAATCACTAGAAATTCTCAACAGAGAAATGAAGCTGGATAGACCAACTGACATCAACCTAGGCACCAAAAGAAAGGCAATGGCAGAAATAGCCCTGTTGACCCTGCAAAATCCTCCTTACGGACATCTGAGGGCTAGTGCCAAAAGTGAGAGAGCCATCTCACAGTCTAGTCAAGCAATAGCCTGACATAGTCATACTCATGGAATTATACCTTACAGACAATGTCCCAGACACCACCATCACAATCCTTGGATATGTCCTGTCCCAGCAGAGGTGCCAGCACAATGGTATACAATTGGAGGGAGTGGGCCCTGGGAGTCTTCCACATTGACCCTGGACCCCATGAAGTCTCATTAGTTCAGGTTAACCGTAGGCAAGGAAACCGCTGCTGATTGCAATGTCTGGTCCTCCCTCAGCTGATGAATTGGTACTCCTCCATGTTGATCAACACTTGGAGGAAGCACTGAAGGTGGCAATGGGGCAAAACAGGGTAGTGGGTGGGGGGTTTGAATGCCCACCAGCAAGAGTGGCTCAGCAGCTGAACTACTGATTGAGTTGGTCGGGTCCAAGAGGACATAGTTGCTAGATGGGGTTTTCTGTCCTTTCCTCAGCTCTCATACCATCTCTTGCAATTAGATCAGAAATGAAACTGGAATTGATTTCACTGGTACAAGGTTAATGCAGGCTTTTATCTAAAACATATGTATATGTGTGTGTGTGTGTGTGTGTGTACTTAGGGCATAATGCTGAACTATGTTTCAATCTTTCTGTTCACTGTGGTTTAAACATTCACAGTGACAGCAGTGCCCTTGGCTGCTATTTGTCTGGAGATTTTCTACACGGAGCCCCGAGACATCATTGCACAATAGGTAACTGCAATCCTCTCTGTCATGGCTTAACACAAGCTGCATGACTTAGCTCACCTTAACAGCACAACGTCTCTCCTACATCCGCTCTGGGATGTGTCTGGTGACTATTACTGCAGTTGGTGAAAAGTGCCAACATGCTGGGCACGTCAACACAAAAATACAAGATTTTAACCGTGAGTGGCCCAGAGGCATTCATTCGACGCTAGTTAATGTCAGAAAACATAACTGGGATGGGAATTACTGTATTCACGGAACGAGTACGCAAAGTTTTTTTTTACAGCAACAGAACCGAGTTCTCTCCAGTAAGACATGTCAGCTGCTAAAGTTGTGCAGCTTAAATTATTTAGAATCCCTACAGTATGGAAGCAGGCCATTCAGCCCATTGAGTCCACACTGACCCTCCAAAGAGCATCCCACTCAGACCAAACCCCCGCCCGATCCCTGTAACCCTGCATTTCCCATGGCTAACTGATGTAGCCTGCCCATCCCTGGACACAGTGGGCAATTTAGCACGGCCAATCCACCTAGCCTGCATATCTTTGGACTGCGGGAGGAAACCAGAGCACCCGGAGGAAACACACGCAGACACGGGGAGAATGTGCAAACTCCACACAGACAGTCACCCAAGTTTGGAATCAAACTCAGGTCCCTGGTGCTGCTGAGGCAGCAGTACTAACCACTGAGCCATTGTGCCACACCCTGGTTTACATGTACATTGTACGCTTTTCAAGTTGAAAGATGTTACAGGCTGTTGATAGCCATGTGTTATAGCCAACGCCAGCACCAAACCTGCTTTCTTTGGAGCAGAGGAGATTGAGGGGGACATGATTGAGATGTATAAAATTAGGAGGAGTGCAGGCAGGATAGACAAGAAGAGATGTTTCCCCTTGGTGGAGGGATGACTGGGGCAGGGGGCATAGATTTAAGGTAAGGGGCAGGAGGTTTAGAGTGGATATGAGGAAAGTTTTTTTCACCCAGAGTGTGGTGGGAATCTGGAACTCACTGCCTGTAAGGATGGTAGAAGCAGAAACCTTAATAACATTTAAGAAATATTTAGCTGTACACTGCTGGAAAATGGGACTGGAACAGTTGGGCTCTTGTTTTTGACCAGCCCAGACTTGATGGGCCAAAGGGCCTTTCTCTATACTGCAGAACTCTATCACTCTGACACACACCAAATCCAAAGTCAAGTTCTGTGCACCAAAGTGTCAGCTCTGGGAGGATCAATTGCGAGAGTTTTCATTACATAACCTGCAGTCCCCATCTTTGTTGCAATCAGTTGCTAACATGTCCACCCTCACAGTATCCTGTCTTCTCAACCCAATTGGAAAATAAATGCCTTTCAGTGACCCAGATTGATGACTTTTGACCGTCAATGAAGTTGCATTTTATTTCACATTTCAGATATTTTTATAACCAATAATTACGTGTTCAAATAAAATGAAGAATAAGTATATTTAATTGCTCCTTTTGCTGGGGGTGGAGGAAGTTGTTCACAGCAGTGTCCGGGAGATTAATCTTCTTCGCCCACAACTGAATAACATTGCAACGCATACTTGAATTACATGCTGTTTTTAAGCACAGATAAGGATACTGAATGTTTTTGGTCTGTAAATCAGATCTGAATTATTATACTTTTAATAACTAATGCACAAAATTAATGCCCTACACTCAAAAACATATCATTGTGTTTCGCTTTAATCTATAATTATTTTCTTGTGCATTCAGAGTTGGAAAATTGTAAGAACGTTCCTTTCTGTCACCAAATCAGTCCTTCTGGCACCCTGATGTGATAGCATATTATTTTGTTTAATAAAAGACCTTCAAATTATAAACAATTAAGTTCTCTTAAGTCCAAAATGTATACTACATGGTGAAAGGAAGACAACAGTGTCTTAAATCCTACTCCGCATGGGTCTGCTCTTACTGTTAACATTCTAACTGTGTGTCGAGCTCACCAAGCACTAACTGGTAACTTCAAAGTTTTCTATATTGTAAAGTACAGCTAAAAATGAAATTTGCAGATGCTACCATCTTAGGCACATACTTACCAATGTATCATGGGGAGATACACCACCCCCTAACCTTTCTTGTTGCTATTAGTCGAGTTATAGAGTCATAGAGCTGTATAGCATGGAAGTTTTCAAGTTTCAAAACAACTTTCCTATAGCTGGGAGACCAGAATTGAATGCAGTATTACAAATGTGGCCGAACCAATGTCCAGTACAGCTGCAACATGATCCCGACTCCTATGCACTGACCAATAAAGGCAAGTGTACCAAACGCCTTCTTCATTACCCTGTCTACCTGCGGTTCCTCTTTCAAGGAACTATGAACCTGCACTCCAAGGTCTCTTTGTTCAGCAACACTCCACAGGACCTTACTATTATGCGTCTACGTCCTATCCTGAATTGCCTTACCGAAGTTAATGATGCCTTGTGGAGAATTATACCCACACTACATCTTAGGCAAAAGATAGGCTCTGTCTTAGTTAAACAGTAAAATTTAATCACATATTACTTGGTAGCTAACACAGTGTGGAGTTGGAGCAACACAGCAGGCCAGGCAGCATCGGAGGAGCAGGAAAGCTGACGTTTCGGGTTGGGACCCTTTTTCAGAAGTGTTCCCGAAATGTCAGCTTTCCTGCTCCTCCGATGCTGCCTGGCCTGCTG
>JAHRHZ010000026.1:32542498-32572259 GCA_024137785.1 Ginglymostoma cirratum
CAGCAGGCCAGGCAGCATCGGAGGAGCAGGAAAGCTGACATTTCGGGAACACTTCTGAAAAAGGGTCCCAACCCGAAACGTCAGCTTTCCTGCTCCTCCGATGCTGCCTGGCCTGCTGTGTTCCTCCATCTCCACATTATGTTCTTTCAGAAACCAGCATCGGCAGTTCTTACTAGGTAGCTAGTTACATTTATATTTAAGATCCTGACTGTGAGACAATCAGGCCATGTCAAAGGGTGCAGCAGCTGGTACATGGGGAACTGGTAGGATACTCACACTCACATTTGCAGAAGTCTGTGCAATGCACCTTGGCATCTCCAGGGTGAGCTAAATTGTCAGGAGTGCCAACTTTCAGATATGATGTTAAACTCCAGCTTCCCCTTTGGGATGTACGGATCCCAAATCAACAAAAAAGGAGGTTACATTTCCCCAGTGTTCTGGCCAAACATTTGCCCTTTAACTAATGTCATTTATAAACAATTATCTGACCAATATCACCAGCAGACTTTTATAGATCTTGCATTGCCACAAGATGACTATAGAACAGTAAACTTGCCATTATCCAATACGCAAGCATCTGGAATTCTCATGCAACTGGCAAAAGTTTCAAAGGAAATTGGCCATTCTTCTGCCACTTTGAACTTAGTGGTGCTAAGCTCCGATGCCCAGACGATCACAGAATTTTTTGTGTGACCAGTAGGTTCGTGTAACCAGCAGTCCCACCTGCTCTCCTTGTGGTACAGGTAACATGGAGTTTCCTGTACTTCATTGCCCACAATGCCACATGGACAACACTTCAAAAATGCTTCATTAGTGCCTAGAGTTAGGAACAGGAGTAGACCATTCAGCCTTCTCCATTATTTAATATGATCGTGGCTAGCTGAACACTTCTTTGACCCACTCTATCCCCATAACACTTTAGGTGGATATTTGTATTGAATACATTCAATATAAATCCACCGTGTGAATGTTCAGTTTAGAGGCAATATTGAATTTATATTTATTTAATATGGATAATCAAAAATGTATCAACTTCTCCTTTAATATTCTCAAAATATACTCAAAGGGCTAGAGAATCCCAAAGATCCACCATTCTCTCAGGAAAAGAATTCCTCCTCACCTTGATCTTAAACGACATCCCCTTTCATTTTAAAACTGTGCTTCCTGGTTCTAGACTCCCCAGCGAGGGGAAACATTTTACCCGAATCTACTCTGTCCATCTCATTAAGTATTTACTAAGTTTCAATGAAATCACCTCTAATTCTTTAAAATTATGGAGAATATAGGTCCGGTTTGCCCAATCTCTGTTCAGAGTCATAGAGTCCTACAGCACGGAAATAGGCCACTCTGTCCAACTCGTCCATGCCGACCAGATATCCTAAACTGATCTAGTCCCATTTGCCAGCATTTGGTTCATATCCCTTTAAACCCTTCCTATTCACATACCCATCCAGACGCCTATTAAATGTTGGAATTGTATCAGTCTCCACCACTTCCTCTGGCAGTTCATTCCATACGCACACCACTCCCTACATGAAAAGGTGCCTTTCCCCTCTCACCTTGATTCGACACACTCTAGTTTTGGACTCCCCTATCCTGGGGAACAGACCCTGGCTATTCAGCCTATCCACGCCTCTCATGACTTGATAGCCTCTGTAAGGTTCCCGCTCAGAGAATAGTCAAGCTGTGAAAGGTCAGAGTAATGACACAAATATGGTCCAGGAGGGTACTCCAGACAATCTGAAAGGCAAGTCTCTGATGTACAACATCATGGAGGAGTCTCTAATAGAGAATAAGTTCACTGCTCACCAGAGGTCACATAAACTGTTCAAACAAACCAGTTCCCACTTGCACCTCATGTATCATTATACTTTCGAGCGACTTTATAAGCAGGATTTACATTATTGTCAATTTTGTTTGATTGATATATATCCAAGATCAGTATTAGTTTTTCTTAGAAAATTATTATGATGATCTTAGAACATACATTGAAGTGTTTGAAGTAAACATGGTGCTACATAGCATGAACGCGTATTGCGTGAAAATATCTGTACCTTATTTTCTGACATGCATTAATAACTTGCTTATGTCGTTTAATTAAACAATGCACACAAATTTATTACATTTAGTGCCAAAAATCTGCAAAACATCTATAATTTGTGAGAAGAGAAAGTGGATAGAATTGGACGAGTATTTGTTCCAAAGGGTCTTTTTCTCTAACTAGGTGGTCAGTAGACAAAAACGTTTGAGTACCACTGTGCTAAATAAATCCGAATGGCTTTTTTTTCCAAAATATTTTTTGAATGGCTTCTTATTCAAACAGAATGGGAAGCTTATTACCTTGAGCTCGGTGTCTTGCTAACATGATACAATGGCGCCATCTGCTGCTTATCAATACTGCAGCATTAGAGACAACAAATACAGTCATTGATCATAAACCTTTCAAAAAAATCCACTTTATTGAAAAATGAATGTAAACTACTTTTTGTGCTGAAGACACAAAATCCTTAATGAAATCGTAGTGGGTCTGGATAACTACAAGAAGTATTTTCTACATTAAATATTTCATATGGCATATCTTAAAAATGCGTATTTGCTACTTAATTGATATTTAGATTATTCTCTTCATTGAATTTTTGATTTCTGAATTCTACTGCCCTGACTGAATAACTCATTTCAAAGTGTGACTGCCAGGCTTTTTTTACCTTGGTTGGACTATTAGATGGCCGAGATGAGTAAACAAAGTTAAGAGACACATCAGTCCTGATTGAAATGAAAGGTGGAACAGGCTCGGTGCTCTCTGCCTTAGCTTCTAGGTCTCAGATTCAGTGGGATTTGAAGGCTGTGAGGCCTTGACTGTTTCTGGATCAGACCACATGCTGTGTGTGGTTCTCTGCTTGAAGGCTGGTTTGACCCACATCATCATGATTTCCACTATGGATGGGGCAAGGAGGCAGGGTCTGAATTCAGCTCAGGGCATAATGGAGAATTGAACCTCATGCTATAGGAGCTAATGGGATCTATGCAGCCCATCAAACCAAGCTGCTGTGATAACACTTTTACATGCATGTTTGTAACCTATATAACACTACGTAATGTAATATGACAGAATAGAATCCAAATCCTTTCCACCACCTGGATGATTAGAAATGTCTTCTGCTCCTATCACTTGCCAATGGCATGTGCTGGAAGCATTTATAAATTGGCACTCAACCTGTTCGGCTCATGCTTATCAAGTCTTGGAGTGTGTCTTGAACCTTGTGTTTTCTGAGCCAAAAGCAGGCTACCTACTGTGTGAAACACCTCCTAATACGAACAGTTTATTTGTTTTAAGTGCAATAGATCAACTCTGGGAAGCATACGAGTTCACTTAATAAGACACAAGACATACAGGACAAAAGGCAAAAATACTCAGGAAAAGCAGAAACCCCCTAAAAGGTGGATTTTTAAAAAATCTTTGATAGAGAAGGGAGGTGCTGATACAACGGTAATGTCACTAGACTCATCACCCGGAAATCCAGGCTAATGTTCTAAGGATAAAACAAAACAAAGATCTGCAGATGCTGGGAATTGGAAACAAAAAACAGGACGTACTGGATAGACTCAGCAGGCCTAGCAGCATCTGTGTAGACAAAGCAGCGTCAATGTTTCAAGCCCAGTGACTAGTCGGTTCCGAAGAAGGGTCACTGGACTCAAAATCTTGACTGTGTTTTCTCTCCACAAATGCAGCAAGACCTGCTGAATTTCCCCAGCAATTCCTGATTTTGTTCGTAGCGTTCTGATAACACGGGTTTGAATCCCACCATGGCAGATGGTGAAATTGGGATCCAATAAAAATAAGCTAGTTTAATGGTGACAATGGAATCACCATTCATTGTCATTAAACCCCATCTGGTTTACTTATATTCTTTAGAGAAGGAAATCTGCCATAGGGTCAGTCATACAGCACGGAAAAAGACCCTATGGTCTAACCAGTCCATGCCGTGCGTGATCCCAAACTAAACTAGTCCCACCTGCCTGTGCTTGGCCCATATTCCACCAAGCATTTCTTATTCATGTACTTATCCAATTATCTTTTGAACGTTGAATCATACCCGCAGTCACCACCTCCTCTGGAAGTTCATTCCACATATGAACCACTGTAAAAAAAATTGTCCCTCATGTCTTTTTTAAAATCTTTCTCCTCTCACCTTAAGAATATGACCTCTATTCTTGAAAACCCATCCTAGGGAAAAGATACTCATCATTCACCTTATCTATACCCCTCATGATTTTATAAACCTTGTTAAGATCAGCCCTCAACCTCCTACACTACAGTGAAAAAAGGTCCCAGGCTATGTAGCCTCTCCTCGTAACTCAACCACTCCATTGTGAAAAAAAGTCCCAGCCTATCCAAATAATTCAAATCCTCCAATCCTAGCAATAAGTGGTAAATCTATTCTGAACCCTCTTCAACTTAGTAATTACCTTCCTACAACAGCATGGCCAGAACTGAATACAGAACTTACCTGGCCTGCCCCTACATATGACTTTAGAACCATAGCAACATGGTTGCCTCACAACTGCCCCCTGAGCAACAAATTCTGGTCTAGCAGGTGATGCCCACATTCCATGAACTAATAAACAAATAGAAAGCTCTTGTGATTTTTTCTCCCTCCACTTTATATCAAGGGCTGAATTGGCTTATAACACTTGGAGTTTCATATTTACAAGACTTTTGAAGTTGAGTGGACAAGTCATTAAAAAAAAAACACATACACATCTCTTAGCTTTGTAAACAGAAGTTTCTGTCTGTGTGATATGTATACATATAAAAGATATTCAGCTCCAAAAAAGTCATATTGGGGTCAAAACATTAATGCTGATTTTCGCTTCACAGATTTCTCTTCACCAGATCTGTTGTGTTTCTCCATTTTATATTTGTATTTCAGATCTGCAGCATCAGCAGCACTTTATAAAGATATATAAAACGTTTTCTGACAAACATTTTGTCTGTCAGAATTCCTGGTACAGTGTAGCACTACTTGATCTGTGCATCACACAGGCACTCAATTCACTGAAACCTTGTATTCATACAAGGATGAATCACAATGAAAAGACACACCCTTCAACACATAGCAAATGTGAATGAAATCTAGCAATTGGCAACTTTTCCCTCTCTTATTGGGCAAGACTCTAGATGGTCTTTCAGGGTGACTAGACCGGAGCCTCATAGACCCGGTTGTACCCTCTCAGCATGACATCAATGCCATTCTGATCTGGTCTTGCTAAAGGCAATAGCTGTGGATCTGGTGAAGTGGCTGCGCTACCCAGCATAAGTATGGTCATTCTAAAAGTCAACAGTAGATTTATGCTCTATGGAAACACTGCCACTCAGCCTCAGTGGTGCCTTAGTGAACCTTTTACCCTGTGACAGCAGAAATTGCTGGACAGCATAGGTATAAGCACAACAATAAGAGCAAAAGCCTGCCCCTGCAGATCAACCACGCTGAATCAAGCAGAGATCGCAGTCTGAGCTTCCATTACAACACCCAGACAGTGGGTCAATGTCCTTGTGCTGTATCAGGAGCTGAGACATCAGCCAGGATACACTAAATCACATGTGGATCTGCAAGTGCTGTCATAGAGTTGGTCACTACTTCCATGATGGAAGGGCTGGGCTCCAAGTTCCGTCCAAAACCCAGTGACAAATGAAGCCAGAGTCCTCCAGGTTCCTTTACAGGAACTGGCAGGGCTTTCAGTGCATGACCCTCTACAGGGCCATCAGAGTTCTGCTGTACATAGCCCCCTCTATCAGGAAGCGTCTGGGACCTTTGGTGTACAAACTATTCTTTGCCTCTCGCCAGACCTGCAGCTCCCTAGAATCCGGTGACTCACAATGCCATGGTCATGCTTGGGCTGTGATTACTAGCTCAACACAATGCTCCTTCAGAGACCAGGCTCTCCTCCTTCAGAATGGGGCTGCACTGGTTGGTCAGGTGGCATGTCTTACTGAAAGCAGAAACGCAACAGGTTGGGATGAGCTAAGGGAGCAGAAATCAAGAAATCCGTGGCCACATCATCAGCAGCTCACAATTTATACCAGAAGGCTGATGAAAGGCCACCAGTCTAAAAAGTTACCTTTGCTTCTCTCTCCATAGATGCTGCTTGACCTGCTGAGTATTTCACAGATATTCTGCTTTCATTTCAGATTCCAAGCATCTAAAATACTCAGGTTTTGCTTGAGCACACGCTAACACTCCCAGTGAGGTACTGGGAGAGGGCTATATTCTTGGAGGTTCTGTGTTAAGGGGTTAATCTGAAAAGATCCTGCAGCATCACACACAGGGATTGCTACCAGTGACTTGGCCTAAATTCGTTCCTTAACCAACACCTAAACCAGATGATCTGCTCATTTATCTCAATGCGTGTTGTACATCTTTTCATGTCCAAGTCAGATATTTTGCCTCCCTGTATTACAAGTCTCTACCCTACAAAAACATCTTTGCTGTTTGAAATACACAGTATTTTCAGTACAGAAAGAGACCATTCAGATGCATTTTGATGATGAGGCTCACATGCACCTTATCCTACCCTCCTCATTAACACATCCTTCCTCTCTCTCTCTCACTTGGGTACCTAATGTTGCCTTAAAGGCATCATTTGTCCCAATCACTCCTTGCTGTAGCAAGTTCAACACATTTACAAAGTCAATGGGAGATCCCAAGGTCATGGAAGGCGCTTTATAAATACAAATTCTTCCTGTACCCATCCACGAGACGTCCCATTGAGGCCTCCTTTGTTTCTTTTGCTTAGACATAAAACACTGGCTTCTATTTTCCCAACAGTACTACCAGGTCTTGGCATGATAGATGGATAAGCTCAATTTCTTGGAAGACAGTTTCCACAAGCTTTCAAAAATAAATAATAGCACCAGTGGTAACCATTCATTTCCTGTCAGAACGCTTAGTGTTTCAAAAAAGAAAATCAAATGAAAGGCTAATGACAATGTAATGATATGAATACAAATACTGTGGCCACGTTTGAAATTGACTTGGCATCCACCAAGTGGGGCGTTAATGATAGTTAAACAGCTGAATAGATATTGTTACTATTTTATAACACCCTGCACTCAGAATTTATCACACAAAAATATATCCAAAATGAACAGCCATGATTTCCCCTGAGGCTTTGTAATTCAAATGATAGACATTCATGTGCTA
The DNA here is from genome assembly GCA_024137785.1 of Ginglymostoma cirratum. Lineage (NCBI taxonomy): Eukaryota > Metazoa > Chordata > Chondrichthyes > Orectolobiformes > Ginglymostomatidae > Ginglymostoma > Ginglymostoma cirratum. The sequence continues at coordinate 32,549,701 of JAHRHZ010000026.1, forward strand.
TGTTGTTGCAGTGACTAACGAGCCAAAAGGGTGGGATGTTTGACTTGAAGGCACTCTGATTGTTCCAGGTACCAAGTACTTGCCACACATATACGCACACAAGGGTCCACCTGGACACAATCCTGAAGGGACAATGAGATGGACAGGACTGTATTCTGTATTGTTGCAGATATTGTGTGATCAACCTGTCAGTAGACAGCTCTGGTAGATAGCAGGTGGCACTTGAATCCATGACCTCCTGGCTCAGAGGTAGGATCACTATCATTGCACCGCAAGAGCCCTTGTTATATCACTGTATTGAAGTGTGCCTGCTATTATTGTTAAATTAATGGTCAGAAAGTTATCCATTTGCTGCATCCTTGTGGTGGAATATCCCAATCACACAGTTAGCAAACTGAATTGTTGATTTTTTGCAGTGGAACCACAGATGCATGTGATTCAAAGTCAGATGTATTTAAAATATATTCCAAGATTAGGGAAAACAGAACAGGAACTTGAGAGAAAAATGTGGAATGAGAGTCCATGAAAATGGGATTGAGCTATATACAGCTCTCATAGAATCCCTACGCAGTGGAAGCAGGCCATTCGGCCCATCGAGTCCACACTGATGCTCTGAACCCAGACTTACCTCCTACCCTATCCCGTAACCCTGCATTTCCCAAGGCTGATCCACCTATCCTGCACATCTGTGGACTCTCCGTAGTGAGCTACATTGAATATCTTTTCTCATCCATTTCTTGAGATATTTGACATACCTTGGCTTATTCACTCTAAACAACTGTTCAATTCCAGCCATTATAAATCCAGGATGTTCACCTCTGCTACTCAAAGGTCTTATCTATTTCTTCACTACGTGCTTTTGTGTAAATCACATTAACGTTTGATCTAAATTTACGTTTATAAATCGCATTTTTATAACCTCAGGCACTGTTTAAGTGCAATCACCTTATACTCTCAGAGATATGGCTGGCAAAATCCCACAAAGCCATGCAATACTAACCCTCTGGGCAGCAATGCTGGAGGGATTTATATTGGTCAAAAAATTAGGAACAGCTTTCCAGATCAGCTTCCAATGCATAGGTTCTTTGATGTCCACCAGAGAGGACAAGTGGTTCAATATTTCATCCAAAAGCTAGGGCCTCCAGCCATCCTGCATTAGTGCAAAAGTCCTGCTAGAGCCAGTCGATGCGCTAACCAAGATGGAGTCTGAGCAGAGTGCTCAACAGCTTGAAAACTATTTCCTCAGCATTAACCTGACTTGCTGTTTGTTGCTATAAATTGTTGGCTATGTTGAGTGCTCCTCTTCAAGACTGGCTTTTCCCTTGCCAGTAAACCATTACGTTTGCCTCCTGTTCTATTTGTTTGTTAACAATCCCATTTGTGGTATCTTCCAAAAACAAGGTCAGCTAACGGCATCCCGTCACTATCTGCCTCCACTCCTACCTGCTTGTCCAACAGTCTTCCAGACCCACATGGTAAATAAATTGAATTTTTATTACCCAATTAGATGATTCTTAAATGTAAACACCCTCACACCTCCTAATTTCAATAGATAAAACAAGGAAGCATTTGAACAAAATAAAAAAAAAATGTTTTGTAACTTCATTTGAATTCAAATATTCCAAATTGCTTGCAATAGCGTCCAGATGAAATTTAAATTCCAAAAAAAGAGACCCAAACAATGCTGCAGGGCTCACATCTATAAATTCATTGTTTAAACAGAAAGATTTGTTTAGTTTCTTTTGTAACCTAAGGTCAATGCAAAGGGCTTTGCAGCCAATTATGTAGTTTTAGTGGGTAACTGGTGTTAAATGAGGCATAACAGTCAAATTGTGGCAAAGTTCCAAAAACACACAAACACATACAGTAAGAGTAAGAGCAGGCCACTGGGGTCCACTGTGCCAGTCAATAAGATTGTGGCTCATCTGATTACTCCACATTCCCAGCTACCCCAATAACCTTTCATTCCCATGTTCAAGAGGAATCTAACTCTGCCTTTCGGAATATTCAAAGACTCTGCTTCTACCAAATTTCTAAAGACTCATGTCCCTCTGAGGGAAACAATTCTCATTAGTACCTTAAATAAGCAACCCCTCGTATTCAACCAGCAACCCCTAGCTCGAGATTATCTCATAAAAGGAGACATCCTAGGATCTTATGTTGAATTAGGTTTTCTTTTACTCTTCTAAACTCCATGAGATACAAGCCTATCCTGTTCAATCTTTCCTCATAAGATAAACTGCCCATTCTTGACATTGGTCTAGTAAATCTTCTCTGAACTATTTCCAATGCATTTATGCCCTTCTTTAAATAAGGACACCAATAATATATGATGCACGCCAGATGTGAACATACTTAATTAATTAATTGCTTCCATAATTAATTGCTGTACCTATGTGCTTATTTTGAAATTCATGCCTAGCATACTCAGATCCCTCTGCTTCAGAAACGTCAAGCTTTCCTGCTCCTACGATGCTGCTTGGCCTGCTGTGTTCATCCAGCTCCACACCTTGTTATCCCTCTGCTTCACCGTTGCTTTTCCATTTTTGTGCCAAACTAAGTTCTGCCAATGTAGAAATAACATTTTCTCTAAAGTCTCACACTAGGTAAGCCCTCAATATTGCAATTCCTCATTTGTCACTATGTATTTCCAATGGTGTCCTGTGCCAGCCATCATTTCTGTTGGCAAACCCCCAACCATCACACTAACCAAAGTGTGAACTCAGTAACTGACAACATAACATTGTTCAGATAGCAAGTGAGTGCAATTCTACAGCAGACAAGCCTTCTGCTAGTTTTCAAACAACAGAAAATAATACCAAACTGAGAGTCAGGTTTGTTATGATTATAGTGAAATGGACTATCAATATCATCTTTTGACTTCAATACTCAAGAATTCTATGGACTAAAAGTGATTTTAAAAGCAGCACTGCTGATGTCAAAGGGCTGCTGTGATCACCTGACAAGCTAGATGACACAAAATGGCTGCCTTGGAATGTACTATTTTAAGCAAAAGGCAGATCAAGGAACTCAGCAAGGACTCATGAAGTTCACATTTCTTGTTTTGTGCATACTTGCAAGGCAGCACGGTGGCTCAGTGGTTAATAGTGCTGCCTCATAGCATCAGGGACCCAGATTCAACGCCATCTCAGGCATTTGTCGGTGTGGAGTTTGTATGTTCTCCCTGTGTCTGCGTGGATTTCCTCCGGGTGCTCTGGTTTCCTCTCAGTGCAAAGATGTGCAAGTTAGGTGGATTAACCATGCTAATTTGCCCATAGTGTCCAGGACTGTGCAGGCTAGATGGATTAGCTATGGGAAATACAGGGTTTCAGGGGTGGGGTGCTCTTTGGAGGGTCGTTGTGCACTTGATGGGCCAAATGGTCTGTTTCCACACTGTAGGGATTCTATAACTGCACACATTGCAAGATTAAAAGGTTGTTACAACTATCCAGTTTGATATGAAACAATGACAGAAATTAGAATCCACAAAACAACTGTACATCAGCAGCATCCTTTGAGCAAAAGGAGAGAGAAAGCAACAAGCTTTTCTCTTTGAATTGCAGAATCCAGCACCAGTATGAAAGTACGGTAAAATTTGTCATTCATTAGAAATAAGATCTCCAAACTTCACTGTTGAAGAAACAGGAGATTAGCAAAGAAGCTGAACTCGGATCCTTTCATCCTCACGATCTAAAGGATTCTTACGATCTGTAACTGTATTTGTTTTTACCTTCCCATCTGTAAAAGGCAATGCACGACCCACTTCTTTGGAAGCTCATTCCTGGTATTTATGTCTGTTTGTTCTTTTTACAGCACAATGTGGCATTTCACTTGGAGCTGGTGTACTTGGTTGCTGCCTTTGTGCTCTTCGACACTGCTGGGCAGCGGCAGGCACAGAGCAGCCTGGGTCTCCCAGAAGCTGATGATGCTGCGCTTGTTATTACAACAGCCTCCCCGACAATGTGCTTGACAAACAAGTACATGATGCTCACAGTCTTGGAGCAGATGCCACTGTCAGTTGTTTGTTGTTGCATTTTATTTTCTTCTTCAGGGCATTGGATAATAAACTTAGTTAAACAGATCTAGTGGACAGTTTCAACTGAAGTGTAATAACTATCTTCTAAAAATGAAAGAAATGTGATTCAATTGACCAAGACGGGGTTTAAAAAGGGGAGCTGTGATCTCTCCTCACGTCACAGTTGGCAAGAAACAGAACACGGATACTTCACAGCAATCCCCAATTGAATTTCCTGCTTGGAATTAAAAATAAGTGCATCTTTAAAATCTCTGCTCAATACCTGCAATATTCACACACATTGGCTTTGGTCTATTATCAGGGAATTTCTGGGTGCTGATCTTTACCTCGATGGACCAATATGTACGAGACCCTCTAACAAGTTGTAAATAACTCCCTGCACCTTTCCTGTTTAATCTGGCCTGCAGCGAATATCTGATTTAATAATACAGGAGCAAGGAGTGCCCATTTCTGCCTGGGAGCACGAGTGTATAGTGCAAGAAATTGGTGTCCTACAATAGAGATCAGCATCAACATAGCTCTCTTGGACTAGTTTCCATTTGGTTAAAGAAAGGACAGAACGAACCTTTAAAAATTCTTTCTACCCATCTCATATCCACACACCCTCCCCATCCCTAACTCTCCCCAGATTTCCTGGGTTTTCTCTAAAAATCAGGTTTTTCACCTCTCCAAGAGGACTGCCTGGTGCTGGGTGAGGCAAGGACTTTCTGCACCATGAGACATCACAACTTTCAGACAGGCTGAATAGACCTTAGAGGTTCATAAAAATCATGAATGGCAGGTGTTTTTTTTTCCCTTGGGTGGGGTATTTCAATACTAGGGGGCATATTTTTAAGGTGAGAGGAGAAAAATTTAAAAAAGACCCGGGTTTTGTTTTCCTTACACAGAGAGTGGTTCGTGCTTGGAATGAACTTCCAGAGGAAGTGGTGGATGTGAGTACAGTTATAACATTTAGATAAGTGCATGAATAAGAAATGTTTAGAGAGGTATAGGCCATGCACAGGCAGGTGGGATTAGTTTAGTTTGGGATTATGGTCAGCATGGACTGGGTGGACCAAAGGGTCTGTTTCCGTGCTGTATGACTATGATTTCCATTGGTAAAATTTAAAAGGTGTCTTTTGCAAAGCTCTCAAATCAAAGCACTGCATTCCTGAAACTCACCAAGGCCCACAGCCATTTACTGTAAACTGATTATTTTCAAAACACAAATGCCAGCAGCCTTTTTGAAGTGGTTTCTACTTGGTTTTCAATCAAAACAAACTTATTGAAGAATTACTGCCTCCTTGACCTAATGCCCTCACAATTTACTGGCGATGATTACATACTCTTGCTAGATCAGTTGCTGTGATAACCAAAACAAAGTGACTGCTAGGATCCCACACAAATGCAATGTAAAACAAAAACTATATTTTGAAACATGATTGAAATAGATCTATTTATAAAACAAAAAAAAGAAGTTTTCAGTCATAAATTAGTTTATTTTACTGCAGGACTAGCTTACAAACCTGTTCAAAGCTCTTAACTGAATTGCAAATATCCTGCACTATATATGAATTTCTGTGAAATTCATGTAAATTCATGTTGTACTGGTCTTCTCCAGCAGGTGAGAGGCCCTGCCTCCAATTGTCCAAGATCAGGTTTTCCAAGTTGTGATGGTGGTGGTGGTGGTGGTGGTGGTGGTGGTGGTGACGGTTAGGACTGAAGAGGTCTTGGGGAGGGGGTGCTTCAGGGTCTGAAGCCACAGAGGATTCTCTCCTTTTGCAGCCCCACCCAACCCACCAGAAACCAGACTAGACCAAACAGTTGCACTGTCAAAATTGGTGCCTCAAAGAAATAGAATCTCAGGTTACCAGGATCCCTTTATACTGTGGTAACATGCCACATCAGAGGCATTCACTCCTCCTCAGGTGGGTGCCTCAGTTGTATGCACCATTAACAAAGCCAACGTCCACAGCATAGTTCTGAATGAGTCAGTGTCTCAAGCAACAGACAAGTGTTCCAGTCCAACTTGACCTTAACACTCCCTCCCCTTCACCCCACTCACTCTTCCCCTTCCTTCCCACCTGCATTCCCTACTCCACCAGAAACTCCTGGACCTTTGCAAGATGTGGAAACACAGTTACTAACTTTTTTTTTTAAAAGTAGCAATACGTGAGATAATTTCCCATTCTATTATTCACTCACTTTCTGTGGAAGCGTATGGCTGAGATACAAAACTTCCAAGTTGGAAATCACGGACAGATTTTTGTTGCAGCTCCAACGTTAGAACAGGACTACATCTGCACTTTAATTCAAAAAGGATGCATCTAAATAAAAATGAAGTAGAAATACCAATTAGTCTACACTTGAGACCTAGTTAGGCTGTATTCATAGTATGCAAGGGGTAGGTGATTTTACCCCTGAACTACATTCCACATCAGCATGTAGTGAACCACCACTTTCATCAGATCAAATGGCTTCAAGTAGAAATCAAACTCCTGACAGTTCCAGTGAAGGGCCATTCAAGGAGCTGTGGCGGGTTTCCATGAAGTATGTCACTTTCAGTAAAGTATCTGCATCAGTAAAACAAAGAGAGAACATTAATGATCCTATGAATACCACAGACAAACAACATTCATGAATATAAGTATAAACACATGTTCCACCAATTCAGATTTAATGGAAGAGTATCATTTGTGCAACTGATTGTGTTTTCATTTTCAGGGTCAGAACATCATTGCAAAGGTTGACTTTTATTACCCAATCCTTATTGTCATAAGTGAATGGCTTGCTAGGGCTGTTCAGAGGACAGTTAAGAGTCAACCACAACTGCAGTTCTTTCAGTTTTTATTTAGTATTTAACTCACTGCCACATCTCTTACAGGCATGCCCACCTTGAAGTTCTGCTCTCTATCCTATCGTTTACTCCCTACCCCAACCCCCTCCCCTTTTTTCCGCGTATAAACTGACGTTTTCCCAGCCACCATCAGTTCGGAGGAAGGGTCACCAGACCTGAAACGTTAACTGTTTCTTCCTTCACAGATGCTGCCTGACCTGCTGAGCTTTTCCAGCAACTTTATTTTTGTTCCTGATTTACAGCATCCACAGTTCTTTCGGATTTTAACCACATCGGCTGGATTAATAGGACATGTCACTTTTCCTAAAGTCAATCAGATTTCAAACCGATTGTTCAATTGTACTTTTTATTGATGTCAGCTTTTTAGTCAGAGTCATTACAGCAAAGAAAGGTCATTTGGCCTGTTGGGCCCATTCCATTCTTTGTGGGTCTGATAAATTATCTCCCTCAGCTGTCTATCCAATTTCCTTCTGGAATCGTTTTGACTCACACCACCATCAAAGGCTGCAAGTTTAAGCTCATTACCACTTGCTGCATAAAAATGGCATTTATCACAACTTTTCTTTATCTATTACTTAAATTTATCATAATCTTTGTACTGCACTTTCAAATCTTCCTTCACTTCCTCTGTTCCAAGAACAATCCCAGTGCAGCCAGAGTTTTACAGAACAGAAAAAAGCTGCCAACATACCCTGCGCCAGTCATCAAGCATCTATCTATTCCAATCCTGTTTTTCAGTACTTGATACATGGCATTGTGTGCCAAGACATTTCAAGTGTTCTTCTAAAGACATCTTAAATGTCATGATGGTTAAGACTACCTTTGGAGCTAAATTCCCTCATTACCGAAACAATTCTTGTGAATCTCCATTTCAGGATTTTCACATTATTTCTATAAGTATAGTGACCAAAAATGGGCTCAATACTCTAGTTTTGGATTAAGCAGAGCTTTCTAGAGGATCAGCATAATTTCAATTCCTTTGCAAATAATACCTCAATTTATGAAGCCAAAGAACTCTTGATTTGCTAACCACTGTTATAATGTCAAACAGCTTTCAAAGATCTGTTTATTAACTGCAAAAAGTTTCTTTATCCCTGCCATTACACCTGTATTTCCTCCATCCCTTTTATCAAAACGCATCATCTCACACTTCTTGCATTAAACTCCAACCACCATTTCTCTACGTACCCTGCTAGCCAGTTGCAATCCTGCTCCAAACAATTGTTATCACCCCCACAGACTTCCATATCTTTAAGTGGGGAATCAGTCAGTTTTCCTAATGTCCCAATATCCAATATTCTGTCTCAAGTAAGAGTGGTTCTAGCACTGAATTTTGAGAAATACCATAATCTATCTTTCGCCGAAAAACTAGTTACAAAATTTATTGTTGTCTTAAGCCAATGTTTTAAATCATCCTTTTCCATGAACCTCAATTTTGTTAACCAGTTTATTATGAGGTACTTTGTGAAAAACTTCTTAAAATCCTTACAGACAGCATCTATTGCATTCTCCCTTTAACAAATCCATTAAAGGCAAAATACTGTAGATGCTGGAAATCTGAAACAAACACAGGATGTTGGAGAAACTCAACAGGTCTGGCTGCATCTGTGGAGACGAAGAGTTAAGGTTTGAAGTCCAGTCTGACTTTTCTTCAGAAATCCTGTCCTGATTCAAATAAAGTATTATAGACGTCTGTGGTACTTGCTCCAGGTTTTAAAATTCCTAGAGTCCTCCTCCCAATTTCGCTCCTTTTTTCCCCCTTTACCTCCAAAAAGGCACTAATTAGGTTATGCTTCCACAGATCCAAGAAGCACTAAATCACCCAAACCGTCATTCTGTTAACCTACTGCAGATAATGGTCAAAGCAAGCGATGAACAGGAGATTAAAGAAATGACAACAAATTACCTGGAACCAAGTCCTGATCCACCTGCTCCGACACACTGCTCCAGGATTGAGGGAGAGCCTGAAGATTTGGTAGATTAGCAGGGCCGATATTGTGAAGTAAAAGTTTTCTGGACAGATATCTTGAACATTTGTTAAAGAATATTTACTAATAGAGTGACAACAAGTTCAAGGGTCAGATGAACCCTTAGCTGCCAGTTGCCTGTAGCCAACAACATGTATTTACATAGTGCCTCAACTCTATCGGTACAAGCCAAGACACAAAGTGTTGGAAGTTCAATCCACAAAGCATGAAAATCAAGGGAGATTTCCGAAATTTTGGATATAAATGGGGTTGTTTGGAGGTGGAGACAGGTTAGGGTTTAGGAAAAAAAGGGGCTTATTTTCAGGGGGGCAAAAACAGGGCAGTACCTTGAAATGATGGCCAGTTATCCCTTGCCAATGTCACTACAATTGCAGCACATTCACCCAGCAGTTGGTCTGTAGCTAGAGCCACACCTTCCCCCTCCATTGAGTCAAACAGACAGCAGTCTGTTTAAAAATCTATTCAGGGATCCTCTGACGTAAACAGGATTCCAGCTGCTATGTTTTTTAAACTTACCAGGTAAATTCCCCTTACTGCTCTTGTTCCCTTTATGGATATTCCCACGCATCCTCCTCAGGCCTGCAGGATCCAGCCAGAAGTTGAGATGGTCAGTTCCTAGCTACCTTTCTTGACATGTTTGATTGCCTGTCACAGACTGCCAGCCTGAAAGGGAGGTCCAATTAAAGTATAACCAAGAACAGCAGATGCTGGACGTGTGAAGCAACAGAAAAATATTGCTGGAGTATCTGTGGTAAGAGAAACAGAGTTAGCATTTCAAGTCCAGTGGCGCTTCTTCAGAACTTCTCAAGAAGGGTCACTGGACTCAAAATGTTAACTCTGTTTCTCTCTTCACAGATGCTGCCAGACTTACTAAGTTTCTCCAGTAATTTCATTTTTGTTAATTCCAATTAAAGTATGTCAGGCCTTCTCCTGAAGATTGCCATTTAGATTATGCTCTGAGCAACTACTCACGCCAACATTTGGATGTGGTCATAAGGTAGATGAATGCTTTGCCAGCAATAGCTCATAAGAAACAGGGACTGCATTGAATGGAACTGAAAGGGCAGATAATGTGAGCAGGAATTGAGGGGCCAGGTATAAGGTAGTCAACTCTGACGGACTGTCTAGAATGGAAGGCCTGCTTCCTCAAACAACTCAGTTGGAAAACTAGTAAAGAAGTACTTTACAAATCACACCTGCCTATCTCCATTTCAGATCAGAAGCTGCTGATACCAAAAGCTTTTCCAATCCCACTACCCCTCTTGTCCGTTACCCTGAATCAACACACCTCATTACTGGTCCTACACTTCCAGTGAAGTCACAGCTAAGTGACACAAGCCAGGAGGTGGAGGGGCCAACATTAAAGGATACTGCCTTCTGTAAAACCGCTGGATATCCTGAAGCCACTCCAGCATATCTGCTACAGAAGGGCAGAGACATGTGCGCTCTAGAACGGCAGTCAACCCAATGGTGTTAGCATGTTTCTCATACATTTGGAAGCACGCTGTCACTTGGTTAGTCGTTGCGTCCCGCACCTTTTTCAAGGCACTCCTTGACAGATGTTAAAAAAAACCATTAGATCGATCAACATTGAATAACAAAACACAGTCAAATTATAGCCACACAGACAAAAAAAAAATATATTTTAAAGACACATTCCTCCCTGGCTTCCTATGAAATCTCTTGCAGAGAAGTAACTGTGATCACAATTTAGGTGTAATTTCACAGGAATTCAAATCAATTTTAGCAGTAATACAAGAATGTTAATTTTCAAATCAGCTTTAATCAGCATTCATGCACCACCTAATGAACTTAAGATAGCGAACTAACTCTGACTGCAAGATCAGCTTAGTTCATTTATCTCAAGAGTTGAAACTGATGTTCCAGTTTAATAAAAGAATGCTGCACTATCACTGAGTGCTGTACTTTCAATCAGATGCTCAACAAGTTTGATTTAATATCAACAACACAATTTAAAGATCAGGAAATTTTTAGTGGCCAAGCCAGCAATTTTATTTCAGCTACCAGAAACAATCTGTTATTTATGGGACCCAAGTTTGTCCATTTGGTTTACTGCTAGTGTCAAGTGCCAAATAGATGGCAGTTACTTGCAACAGTATATTTTTAGCATTATAATGCTTTAATTTGTTTCTGTCAACAACTCTTCTCCTGCGCAAATAATCTTTCAGAATTCTGACTGAGCAACAAGAGAATTAACAAAGAGGCAACAGTTTACTCAATCCAAAGTTAATAACATCACGTTATTCAAAATGGAGATATTCTGGAAAGCCATGTGAAATTTACAATAAATCTGAATTTGTAACTTACACACAAGGCTTCAATATGAAGTTTTTTCAATATAATCAATGTGCAGCCAACCCACATAGACCAAAAAGCTCATCCTCATTTAATTTCACAAATTGCCTAAAGCTTGCTGACGTCACACGTGATGTCAGCCAACACCCAGTAACTGGCTTCAGCATCAAAGTGTTGGGCAGGTAGGAAAGCAAAGAGGAATAAAAACAGGGAGTATCTGGAGAAATCTAACTTGTGGCATTTGTGGAAAGAGAAACAAGAGTCAATGCTCTGAGTCCAAATTTAACTTCTTCAGAACTGAACAGTGAGGTTGAAAAGACAAGATTTATACTGTAGAAAATATGAAACGTAAGGAGAGGTCAGGGAAGGTTAGAAAGTAGGGGAGATTAGAAATCACAGGTGTCATAAAACAAAAAGCAAACAAGTAATAAGTTCTGTAGAGAAAAGAGAGATGGGTGCAGAATTAGAGGTTGATAGCTGTAACAGAAAGTGCTGGAAACTCTTGGCAGAGCTGGCAAAGAGAATTACCATTTGCTATCCAGTGCCTAGTAAGAAGTGTACTTCAAAGACAAACTGACTAACAAACCTAAAACAATCACCTAGCGTCAGATGTTAAAAACATTTTTTCCCAAACTAAATGTCAAAGGCTGCACAGCTCCTGAGAAAGTAAACCCTAGGAGAAGTCAGTGCCAGGTGAGATAAAATAGCCAATATTATTCTACTTTTCTCCAGGTTTTCAGAAATTACACTACCAATCACAATTACTACCATGGAGAGAAAAATGTGAATAAATGAATCAAAACTGAGCTGATAGTGAGTGGGAAGTTCAGCATATGAAGGTAGGCTGTAAACACATCTCTGTCACAAAGGCCTTACTCTGACCTCGGATTTATCAAGTCAATGCGAAGAACTGGCAAGTGTTGTATTCTCCAAAACCAACATAGCATTATAATAATCACAAGAATTAACAAATGAGAGCCTAGGATAATTCTATCCATTTTCTGCAGAAATCTGGATCCCTTTGAGCCAACGTTCTTGTAGATGCCATTGGCATTTCTAGAAAAAAAACTGCACATTTAGTGCCAAATGTAGCCTGACTTTGACAATAAACGACTTGATGGTTGTACAAATAAATGTCACGAGACAGTACTTCAGGCTTAATTATCAATAGATGAGTGATGCTGGAACCTACATTTTCTCACCAAGGTTTTCCAAATTGATTTCGATAGCCTGATTGAGTTTGTATTTCAGACGGCATTGTAAATCAGGGAACACTCGAAAGGGGGTATTCATAAACACAACTTTGTTGCATGCTTGCAGTTGCTCTGCCAAGTTACTCAGCGAACTCAGGATTGGGATACATTCCGTCAGTGTACTTTCCCACAAATTTTGTTGCTGCTCAATAACGTGGAAACATTTCTCCAGAACTTGATGAACAGCCAGCAAGGCTTGTCTCTGAGCCATGACTTTCTGCTACAATAACCTAAAAAGAAAATCACAAGCAAATAAATCCAATTGACAAGAAAAAATATCCAATGAAATACAAATATCCAAAGAAATAAAAAGGTAAAGCACGTACTTGATTTGTGGAAGTGATTAGACTATTAAAAGATTTTTTAAATATATGAATTAGCAAACTATGTCCTTTAAAACTGCAGATATTAAAACAAAACATTCTGAAAATATCTGGTCATTCTTACAATTAAATTTTATATTTCGAGTTAGCTTTATCTTGGACTCTAATTTTCCCCTCCTTGTCAACCTCTGTCATTCTCTACTGGTTTTATATTCTGTTCAATCTTCTGACCTGCACAATTATCTCCCTATAAAACTGATGCTATATTTATGTTTTTTTTCTTAACTACTATGGTTACCACAATAACCAGGAGATTGGTACTGAGTAAATTCTTGGAGCTGTGGGCTGGCACATCCCCGGGTCCAGACGGACTTCATCCTATGGCCTTAAGTGAAGTGACTTGTGAGATGGGTGCTTTTAATTTTCCAAAACTCCCTCAATTTGGGCATATGGAGGCATGGTGGAGTAGTCATGTCACTAGACTATTAATCCAGGTTAATATCCTGGGGACATGGAATCGAACATGGGTTTGAATCCCCCATGGCAGATGATGAAATTTAAATTCAATAAAAGGCTAGCTAGTGGTGACCATGTAATCACCACTGTTAAATAAATCTGGTTCATTAATGTACTTTATGGAAGATAATCTGTCTTTCTCTGGTCTGACGTAAATGTGACTTAAGACCCACAGAAATGTGGTTGACTCTTATGTGCTCGACTCTTATATGCTCTCTGAGCAACAAATGCCGTCTGGGCAATGCCACATCCTGCATATGGATTAAAAGAGTTTTATTAGACTGGAAGAAAGTGAAAATGGCACAATTCTTTTCAAATCAGACTTAAAGAAGGAATTTATAAGCCAGTTAGCTTAACATCAGCCATAAGCAGATGTTAAAAGCTATTGTCAAAGACAAAAGCACTTTGAAAAAATTCATGGTAATCACAGAGTCAACATAGCTTCGTGAAAGGGAAATTAATTTTTTTTGAGTTCGTAAAACCAACAACTGACCCAGCATCCACTGCTGTTTGTGGAAGAGCGTTCCAAACATCTACCACCTTGTGTGTGTAGAAGAGCTTCCTAACATCTCTCCTGAATTGTCTGGCCCTAATTCTCAAACTATGCCCCCAAGTTTGAGGATTCCCAACCAGTGGAAATAGTTTATCTACCTTTTCTTTTCCTGTTACCTCATTTTTATTTAAATCATGAAGACTACCTATTTCAGTCCCTCCTTGTTTTGAGGACATCAACTGTGTTTTCCAGACCAGAATATCTCATGCCTCTCGTCCTTTGTAGTCTTGAGCTCATCCAAAACCCTGCTATCTGTATTCCAACTTCTAATAAAATATTGATGTACCCAGCACACTCTATTGTAGTTATTGTGTTTACTGATCTGCATTTGCTTCTAAATGTCAGTAGGTTAAATGTTAAATTCCTCAATTTTCTTACACTCTGTGACTTTCTCCAACCCTACAAAGCTTCAACAATGCTGCATACCCCCAACTTCAACCCGCCGTGCACCCCTTCCTAAAAAAGCTGTTGCCTGCAGATGTGGAATTCCTCCTTCAACTGGCCTCTTCGACTTAAAACCTAATTCTGAATTTTAAGTTTCTTATTAATTTCAAAACTATACTTTATTCATTAAAATATCTTGTATATTATAAATAAATATAATACAGAGAGAGAGAGAGAGAGAGAGAGTACCGATCTGTACATTAGCATATCAAGAAAACAAATAAACATCGGAGTTTGATTCTATCCAAACAAACCAAAGACATCTTTTTCAGTTTTAAGTCTTCTACGTAAACGCGTCCCTTCCGCAACTCAAGTGAGAATTTCTGATTACAATCTTGCGTGGTACTGACAAAAAAAAAATCTGTCCCACTGACATTTACAGAAGTGGTTAACAGCATGATCGTCTGCAATAGAGAACAGTGACACTGGCCAGTTCACTAGGGACCACACTCTTTGGAAATGGTGCCAAGGGTTCTGTTAGGGGCATCTGAGCAGGCATGTGGGATCTCCGGTTAATATCTGACATGGGCGAAGGAATCACTGTGCTCTTGTGAACTAACCGCCTGTGGGCAGCTTCGTGGAAGCAATGGCAGTGACCTGCAGTCAGCAACAAAGCCACATGAGAAAGCCTCCTCACAGAACGCTGCTGCTGACACTTTTCGAAGAATGTGCTGGAGAAGGGTCAGCCGACCCGCAGCGTTAACCCTGTTTCTTTCTCCACACATGCTGCCTGGCCTGCTGAGGTTCCTCCAACAATTTCTGCTTTCGGTTCAAGTTTTCAGAGACTCGAGGAGGGCGCGATGCGCCATCAGAGTGACTGCGAAGGGAACTCAACCAGTTGAGCGATCCGACACGCCCAAGCGGGGGAGAAAGGTAAAATAATACCCCACCCCACCCCACCCCACCCCACATTCTGGGCCAACGTACTCACACGTCGACGGCGGCGGCGAGTTAAACTCCAGAGCGGGTCGACAGCAAACGTCCCAGCCACACACCGCCTTATCCACGCCTGCGCACACCTCACCCAACCACCAGGCCTACAACCCCCATGACACTCTGCGCTCCGTAAAATTTTTTTTAACCCATCTCGCAGGTCTATGAATATCACTGAGAAGATACAGACATGCTTCGCTATTTTCGTGCTCTTTTCCTCCTTGGAGATTAAAAATGATTTAGTTGCTGAAAGTTGAATTTTGGACGGTTGCTTTGTGAAGTGACATCCCACTATGATGGGCGATTGGATAGGTTCTGGGCCAGCCACGCTGCGATTGGCTGTGTCCTGGACAGTTCGTGCCGTGAATGGCTGATATCTGGGACAGCTGCGCTGCGATTGGCTGTGTCCTGGAGAGGCCGTGCTGTGATTGGCTGATATCTGCGCCAACTGTGCTGTGATTGGTTGGGCGCGGGGAAGCAACCTGCCCTGATCCATTCACGTCGTGCTACCGTTAAGAAAGCACACCAATGCGTCTGCTTCCTCAGAAGGCCAAGAAAATTTGGCATGTCCACAATGAGTCTTACCAATTTTTATAGATGCACCATAGAATGCATCCTATCTGGATGCATCACAGCTTGGTATGACAACTGCTCTGCACAAGACCGCAAGAAATTAAAGACATTTGTGAACACAGCCCAATCCATCATGAAAATCAGCCTTCCTTCCATTAGCTCCGTGTACACTTCTCATTGCCTCAGGAAAGCAGCCAACATAATCAAAGACCCCTGCCACCTTGGTTATACTCTCTTCCACCCTCTTCCATTGGGAAGAAGATACAAAAGTTTGAAAACACATACTCGTATTTAAGAACAGCTTCTTCCCTGCTGTTGTCAGACTTGAGAAAAGACCTGTCATATATCAGAGTTGATCTTTCTCTGCGCCTTCTCTACAGCTATAACACTATATTCTGCATTCTGTTCTATTACCCTGATGTAGTTATGTGTGATATGATTTGTCTGGTTAGTACGTAATGCAATACTTTCACTGTATCTCGTTACGTTGGACAATAATAAATCAAATCAAATCAAGATAGATTGGTAATCAGAGCTCAGTGTTTAAAATTGGCTAAAAAATAGACAATTGCTTTCACTTTTACAATTAGGATCTAGAATGCACAATGCGAAAGACTCAGTGAACTAAATTCCACAGGAGCTTTCTAAAGGCAATTGAACATGTATTTGTAAAGTAGAATTTTTTTGCAGTGGAGGGATGAACTTGGGAGTAGGAATAAAATGGGAAGTTCAGATTAAATGACCCTTTTATAGTATAATATTTTATGAAAAGCTGACACTGAGACACATAATGTATTAGTACAGATGTCTAACAAAACTGATCAAAGCAATACATTTTAGGGATGCCTTCCAAGAGGTTAAGTGTTGGAATATCTGTGCTTGGGACCAAGACAACTGACAACATAGTTGCTAAACTCCATCCAGCCTGTGCCATTCAATCCTTCCCTTTCAGGAGTGACTTCAGCTTGGCACTAGTCTATGACAAACTTTCCAACAAGTAAACACAGGGCTATGATTGGGTCTCAAAACTGGTGTTCCGACCATTGTCTGTTTGCCATGTAAGCAAACTCATTTTGATCTTTCACTGCTAAGCAGGTCCCTAAGGTTACCTATCATTCCCCAATCAAATGTTGCTCAATGGGACAGTGATTTTCAGCGTAGTTAATTAAACTTTCTACACTCCTTTTAGCCAATTTGTCAAAATGCTTTGCTTGGACATGCTCGTTTGAAGACGACTCTGTATTTTGGGTAACAGTTACTATTTAGAAGAATTTGATTTGTTAAAAAGACAATGTACGTGATTCTTTGAATCCCTTTTTCCCATTTTATCTCCTTCCCCCTCCTCTTTTCTCAATTCTCTCCATCTACTTTCCTTTCCTTCTAACAGATTAACAGTCCAGCAATAATACCACTAGGCCATTGTCTCTCTTTTTCAAAGGTCAAAAGTATAAAGCAACATTTCCCAACACCCGAGATAAGAAGGTGTAGAGCTGGATGAACACAGCAGGCCAAGCAGCATCAGAAGAGCAGGTCTAGTCCCAAAACGTCAGCCTTCCTGCTCCTCTGATGCTGCTTGGCCTGCTGTGTTCATCCAGCTCTACACCTTCTTATCTCAGATTCTCCAGCATCTGCAGTTCCTACTATTTCCCAACACCTTTCAGTTCTGCAGTTAGAATGATCATTCTGGACTTAAAACGCTAACTCTGTTTCTCCCTTCACTAATGTTGCCAGATCTGCTGAGATTCTCCATGATTTTATGCTTGTTGCGGTGAGGATGGAACTATTCTCACTCCAGAAGGGATTGAGATCAAGACAAAGTAATTGGCAAAAGGAGAGTGTGATTTCAGACAAAGCCAATTCCCATAGTGTACGTATGGGATGCTACATGCACTGCTTGAGGAGCAGCATTGATTGTTGTAGTCAGAAGGCTTATTCATTGCAAAGAAGCCGTAGATCAGCTGACTGATTAGCTCTGGAGATAGTAGGAACTCCCGATGCTGGAGAATCTGAGACAACAAGATGTAGAGCTGGATGAACGCAGCAGGCCAAGCAGCAGAGGAGCAGAAAAGCTGACGTTTCGGGTCTATAAATGGGGGGCGGGGAAGGGGATTCTGAAATAAATAGGGAGAAAGTGGAATGTGGATAGAAGATGGATAAAGAAGGAGATAGGTGGAGAGGAGACAGACAGGTCAAGGAGGTGGGTTTGCACCCAGTCAAGGTGAGTGTAGGTGGGGAGTTAGGGAGGGGATAGGTCAGTCCGGGGAGGACGGACAGGTCAAGGAGGTGGGATGAGACTAGTAGGTAGGAGATGAGGGTGGGAGCAGTGGATAGGTGGGAGGACAGGTTCAGGAGGCGAGTACGAGCTGGGCTGGTTTTGGGATGCGTGCGGGGGAGAGGAGATTTTGAAGCTTGTGAAGTCCACATTGATACCATTGGGCTGAAGGGTTCCCAAGCGAAACATGAGATGCTGTTCCTGCAACCTTCGGGTGGCATCGTTGTGGCACTGCAGGAGGCCCAAGATGGACATGTCGTCCAAGGAGTGGGAGGGGGAGTTGAAATGATTCACGACTGGGAGGTGCAGTTGTTTGGTGCGAACTAGCGTAGGTGTTCCGCAAAACGGTCCTCAAGCCTCCGCTTGGTTTCCCAGATGTAGAGGAGGCCACATCTGGAACAGCGGATACAGTATACCGCATTAGCAGATGTGCAGGTGAACATCTGTTTGATGTGGAAGGTCTTCTTGGGGCCTGGGATTGGGGGGGGGGGGGGGAGGGGGAGGGGGAGAAGGTGTGGGGGCAGGTGTAGCACGTCCTGCGATTGCAGGGAAAAGTGCCGGGGGTGGTGGGGTGTGTGGAGCAGACAAGGGAGTCACAGAGAGAGTGGTCCCTCCGGAAAGCAGATAAGGGTGGGGAGGGAAATATGTCTTTGGTAGTGCGGTTGGATTGCAGATGGCGGAAGTGTCGGAGGATGATGCATTGGATCCGGAAGTTGGTGGGGTGGTACGTGAGGACGAGGGGGATTCTGTTTTGGTTGTTATTGTGGGGAGGGAGTGTGAGGGAGGAGTTGTGTGAGAGACACGGTCGAGGGCTTTTTCGACCACTATGAAGGGAAGTTGCGGTCCTTGAAAAACGAGGACATCTGGGATGTTCGGGAGCAGATGCGACGGAGGAGAAGGAATTGGGAATAGGGGATGACCTTTTTGCATGAAGGTAAGTGAGAGGAGGTGTACTCTAGCTAGCTGTGGGAGTCGGTAGGCTTGAAATGGATATCGGTTTCCAGGTGGTTGCCAGAGATGGAAATAGAGAGGTCCAGGAAGGAGAGAGCGGTATCGGAGATGGTCCAGGTGAACTTAAGGTTGGGGTGGAAGGTGTTAGTGAAGTGGATGAACTGTTTAAGCTCCTCGTGGGAGCACGAGGCGGCACCGATACAGTCATCAATGTAACAGAGGAAGAGGTGGAGGATAGGGCCAGTGTAGCTTTGGAAGAGGAATTGTTCCACATCTCCTACAAAGACACAGGCATAGCTTGGGCCTCAACCACTCCACACCTCTCACCCACTCCACACCTCTCACCCACAGAACGTGCAGCTCTCTGCTCCATCCGTTCCAATCCCAACCTCACCATAAAACCCACGGACAAAGGAGGCGCAGCTATAGTATGGCGCACTGATCTCTACATCGCCGAGGCCAGGCGCCAACTCTCCGACACCTTCTCCTACTGCTTCCTTGATCATGACCCCACCCCCGACCACCAAAACATCATCTCCCAAACCATCCAGAACCTCATCACCTCAGGTGACCTCCCACCCACAGCCTCCAACCTCATTGTTCTCCAACCCTGCACCACCCGTTTCTACCTCCTTCCTAAAATCCACAAACCTGACTGCCCAGGTCGACCCATTGTCTCCGCCTGCTCTTGTCCCACCGAACTCATCTCCACTTATCTCGACTCCATTTTCTCCCCCTTGGTCCAGGAACACCCCATCTACATCCGTGAAACCAGCCATGCCCTCCACCTCCTCCAAAATTTCTGATTCCCTGGTCTCCAACAACCTCATCTTCACCATGGACGTCCGGTCCCTATAAATCTGCATTCCCCATGCTGATGGCCTAAAGGTCCTCCGCTTCTCCCTGTCCCGCAGGCCCGACTAGTCCCCCTCCACTGACACCCTTATCCGCTTAGCTGAACTCATCCTCACCCTTAACAATTTCTCCTTCCATTCCTCCCACTTCCTACAGACAAGAGGGGTGGCCATGGGTACCCACATGGGCCCAAGCTCTGCCTGCCTCTTTGTAGGATACGTGGAACAATCCCTCTTCCAAAGCTACACTGGCCCTATCCCCCATCTCTTCCTCCGTTACACTGATGATTGTATCGGCGCCGCCTCATGCTCCCACTAGGAGCTTGAACAGTTCATCCACTTCACCAACACCTTCCACCCCAACCTTAAGTTCATCTGGACCATCTCCGATACCTCTCTCTCCTTCCTGGACCTCTGTTTCCATCTCTGGCAATCACCTAGAAACCAATATTCATTTCGAGACCACCGACTCCCACAGCTACCTAGAATATACCTCCTCTCACCCACCTTCCTGCAAAAATGCCATCCCCTATTCCCAAATCCTTTGCGTCCTCTGCATCTGCTCCCAGGATGAGGCATTCCACTCCTGACCATCTCAGATGTCCTCTTTTTCCAAGGACCACAACTCCCCCCCACCCCCTTCAGTGGTCGAGAACGCCCTCAACCATGTCTCTTGCATTTCCCGCAACTCATCCCTCACATCCCCTCCCCACAATAATAACCAAAACAGAATTCCCCTCGTCCTCACGTACCATCCCATCAACCTCCGGATCCAACACATCATCCTCCGACATTTCCGCCATCTGCAATCCAACGCCACCACCAAAGACATTTTTCCCTCCTCACCCTTATCTGCTTTCCAGAGGGACCACTCTCTCCGTGACTCCCTTATCCACTCCACACTCACCTCCAGCCCCACCACACGCAGCACTTTTCCCTGCAACAGCAGGAAGTGCTACACCTGTCCCTAAACCTCCCCCCTCACCCCCATCCCAGGCCCTAAGAAGACATTCCACATCAAGCAGATATTCACCTGCACATCTGCTAATGTGGTATACTGCACCTGCTGTCCCCGTTGTGGCCTCCTCTACATCAGGGAAACCAAGCGGAGGCTTGGGAACTGTTTTGCAGAACACCTACGCTCGGTTCGCACTAAACAACTGCACCTCCCAGTCGCCAACCATTTCAACTCCTCCTCTCATTCCGCAGACGACATGTCCATCCTGGGCCCACCTGGGCCTCCCGCAGTGCCACAACAAGGCTACCCAAAGGTTGTTGGAACAGCACCTCATATTCAGCCTGGGAACCCTGCAGCCCAATGGTATCAATGTGGACTTCACAAGCTTCAAAATGTCCACTCCCCCAACCGCATCCCAAAACCAGCCCAGCTCGTCTCCACCTCCCTAACCTGTCCTTCCTCTCACCTATCCCCTCCTCCCACCTCAAGCCCCACCCCCATCTCCTACCAACTAACTCATCCCACTCCCTTGACCTGTGCGTCCTCCCTGGACTGACCTATCTCCTCCCTACCTCCCCACCTACACTCACCTTTACTGGCTCCATCCCCGCCTCTTTGACTTGTCTGCCTCCTCTCCACCTATCCTCTCCTCTATCCATCATCTATCCGCCTCCCCCTCTCTCCCTATTTATGTCAGAACCCTCTTCCCCTCCCCCATTTCTGATGAAGGGTTTAGGCCCGAAACGTCAAGTTTTCCTGCTCCTATGATGCTGCTTGACCTGCTGTGTTCATCCAGCCCCACGCCTTGTTATCTCGGATTCTCCAGCATCTGCAGTTCCTACTATCTCTTAGGTTCGTTGGTGTGCCCTATGCCGTGATTGGCTCTGGTGTGCTTGTGGCCTGAGCTTTGATTGGCTGGGGATTTCTTTTAACGGGGCCTTGGATCTGTCGAAGAAAGGCAGCGGTGCGTTCATGGGGCGTGGCCTTGAATCTGATTGGCTGTATTGTGTCCCGTTCCGTAGACCGAGCTCTGATTGGCTGAAGTCCGTTCCGGGGGCGTGGCCTAGTCTATGATTGGCTGTAATGCGTGCGGCGGGTGCGGCCTGGGCTATGATTGGCTGTCCGCGGGTGTTTGAAATTTAACTGTTGTCAGGGCGCGGGGAGCTGGAGCCGGAGAGGGATCTGACCGCCTGATTGAGAGTTCGGGGTGAGTCGTGGCTCTGCCGGTTCGTTGTGAGCTCGGAGTGCGCGGTACGGAGTCGTGAGTCAGTCTGATCGGCCTTGGGCTGGCGGTGGTACAGGAGCGGCTGTGAGGGTCACTTAGGTAGGATTCACTCATTGAGGCTCGGCCCCCTGGTCCTTGCATTAGGAGGGAGAGAGACATCCCCCTCAACACCGCCCCCATCCCGATGGATACCTTTGTGTGTGTGTCCGTCCTCCAGGCACAAACGCCGAGTGTCACTGCTACTGAGGTTCTACCCGTGCCCCCTAGCTGGGGAAGGATGTTTATACTGACATGACATGGGCGTTAGGGACGGGTGGGGGAAGAGAAAGAAAGGGTTTGTAAGGAAGATGGAGAGCAGACCTGCAATGATCAACTCCAGGAAGTTCAAGGGTAAAAGGTACTGCAGATGCTGGAGAATCCGAGATAACAAGCATGGGGCTGGATGAACACAGCAG
The DNA here is from genome assembly GCA_024137785.1 of Ginglymostoma cirratum. Lineage (NCBI taxonomy): Eukaryota > Metazoa > Chordata > Chondrichthyes > Orectolobiformes > Ginglymostomatidae > Ginglymostoma > Ginglymostoma cirratum. Next base: position 32,572,187 of record JAHRHZ010000026.1, read on the forward strand.
GTCAAGCAGCATCATAGGAGCAGGAAAACTTGACGTTTCGGGCCTAAACCCTTCATCAGAAATGGGGGAGGGG
>JAHRHZ010000026.1:32572659-32633556 GCA_024137785.1 Ginglymostoma cirratum
GGACCCCTCCCCCATTTCTGATGAAGGGTTTAGGCCCGAAACGTCAAGTTTTCCTGCTCCTATGATGCTGCTTGACCTGCTGTGTTCATCCAGCCCCATGCTTGTTATCCAGGAAGTTCAACTTGTGATTGTGATTCCCAACTTTGCTGTCAGCGTGACCCTCCAGTGCCTGGAAACAGTGTTAGGATGCAGGTTCTTTCACAGGATTTGCAGTTGATGCAAATGTTCCCAGACCTTAAATGGAAGGAAAGGGGAAATAAAAAACAAATTGCTGGAGGAAGGACTGGCTGTATCTGTGGAGAGAAAGTAGAGCATTTTGATTCCCGTGAGCCTTCTTCAGAACATTTTAAGTGGAGGGGGTTCATGCTCCTCTGAAAGGTGTTATGTTTGTGTGAGTAAATACTGTATGTCTCCTAAGGTAACATAGCTCCCAGTGATGCCCTGATTCTTCCTCACCTGTTTCCAGCAGTACTGTGTAGCTCTCTGAATTTGTAAGTGAGTTGACAGGAGAATGGGTCATCTAGTGAAGTACAGATTCTCTAGAGTTTAAGTTCATCGTCATCCTGCATTTAATATCAAACCCCCTTGGCATCGCATCCAGGAGCTCTTAATTCCACAGCCAAAATATTCCATCCGGGCAGTTTTTAATCCTTTGTGCTGTCAGTGGACTAAGTCTCTGAAACAAAAGTTATGGCACCTTGGGCTCAATGTATCACTGCTGAACTCCAGTGTGGGAACCTTGAGGTGGATACATTGCTTATGGTATGACCATACCATGCTTTGTTCCTGGCCACCACCCTTCTTGCTGAAAATAATGCTATACCCCTAGATTGAGGGATGCTTTCACAAGTCTACCAGAGTACAGCTAGCTGACCTTAAATTAAGGATCACATTGTAACTGGGTAAGAGCAAATGTGTGACATTCTCTTGATTTTTCATCTTGGACTTTTCATCCTGGGTTGCATGGTGGCTCAGTGGTTAGCACCACTGCCTCGCAGCCAGGGATTCTGGTTCGATTCCACCCTTGGGTAACAGTTTGTGTGGAGTTTGCATGTTCTCCCTGTGTTTGTGTGGGTTTAATCCCACAGTCCAAAGATGTGCAGGCTAGGTGGATTTTCCATGCTAAATTGTCCATAGTGTTAAGGAATGTGTAGTTTCGGCGAGTTATAGGGGGGAACGGGTCTGGGTGGGATGCCCTGAGGGTCAGTGTGGACTTGTTGAGCCAAAAGGCCTGTTTTCACACTGTAGGGATTCGATGATCTATAATTCTTTGTAGAGTACCACAGCTTGTGTATGAGGCCACTAGATGAAAGGTTAGAAATGAATGTGTAGGATTTATGACTACTCATCTGAACTGGAAGATGGGTTATCCTGTGTCTTTTGTGGTGATGGTGGGTACCAGAGAAGATGCAGGGGCCACTGAGGTTTAAAGTTATTTTGGTAGGGTCCAGGGCTTCCTGGAAAGTAGGGTGAGTTATCTGACTAAAGTAAATCTTGGCTGGGAGTTATTTTACAATTGACTAGAAAAACTGGGAGTTATTTCAAGTTCCACCATGGTGCATTGGTTGTATAATTCTGGTCACCTTTCTATGGGAAGGATATTGTTAAACTTGAGAGGGTGCAGAAAAGCTTTCCAAGGATATTGGCAGGACTGGAGCTATTGAGCTATAGGGAGAGACTGAATAGGCTGTGACTATTTTCCCCCTGGAGCTTAGGAGGCTGAAGTGGTTGACCTTCTAGACATTTATAAAATCATGAGTGGCATGGATAGGGTGAATAGCCAAGGCCTTTTTCCCAAGGTAGGAGAAGCCCAAAACTAGAGGACAGATGTTTAAGGTGAGGGGGAAAGATTTTACAAAGGACCTGAAGGGTAACTTTTTCATGCAGAAGGTGGTGGTGGTGGTGTGTGTGTGTGTGTGTGTGTGTGTGGATCAAGCTGCCAGAGGAAGTGGTTGAGGCTGGTACAATTACAACTTCTAAAAAGGTATCTGGGGGGGTATATAAACAGGGAAGATTTAGAGGGATATGGGCTAAATGCTGGCAAATGGGATTGGATAAGTTTAGGATATCTGATCGCTGGGGCTGGATTGGACTGAGGGAGCTGTTTCCGTGCTGTATGACTACAACTCTAAAACTGCCACTCCTTTTTTCCTGAACTCTAGTGAATATAAGCCCATCTACTCGACCGCAGTCTTTGATGGAACCACTGGGCTCAGAAAAAGAACAGAATGCCATGACCTTGTAAAGCTAGTTCCTATCTGAGTTGCTGGATAAACAACAGAGTGACACTCCTAATCTACATCAGGGAAAGGTGAATCGAGGTAGAATATGAAGAGTATTTGGGACAAGAGAGTTCGCCCACAATTAGACAATTGGAAAGCTTGGTGGTGATGATGCTACAATTACATTCTGTTCAGTGGCGAAACAACCTGGTCTTGATCTACCCAGCAGAGAAAGATTGTCTGGGTACATGTACAAACCAGGGCAGAGTAGCATTCCATGCTACCTGGTGTGCCATGTACAGCACCCAAGGTCAGGACTCAACGAAGTGACCCATAGTCTGATTGACAGTGGGAAATCTTTTGGAAGCATCTCTGTGGCATCCTGAGCAAATTATGGAATTGTAAAAGGACTAATGCAGCAGTGAGTTGGCTATTTTGCAGGTTCGAGGTGCATAACAGTGCGAAAAAGTAACCATGTTGCAAATGCACTAAGACTGTGCACTCTGGCTATTTTTTGGTAATGTTTATCTTTCATCAAGGCAAGAACGTGTTTGGAGCCATTATCAGTGAGATCCTTTTGTACCAGTATATAATGATATTGGTTCTTCACTGTTACTTATTGATCCAGCAAACTTCATTTTTGAATAATATATAATATAAATAATATAAAGTTAATGAATTGTAAAAACTGTTAATTTTTGCCCACCAGTCATAATGTTGCTAATGTTTCAAAACCCTTGGTTAAAGTAGAAGGCCTACTGTCTTAAAATTTTGAAATTAAAAGTCTGTGTGTTGGATGGTGGGGAGGGAGGTAAATCTGAGTCTTTTCTTTTTCTTCAAAGTACACTTTGTTTTAGTGGAAGCAGTTATTCTCAAATGAACAATGGCCATTCTTTTCCTTTTCAGGAAACAATGCCTTCAAGAAGGAAAGCAACTGGTCGCAAAAAGAATGCCCTGGAATTAAAGAAATATGAAAAGCTTCAAGCCTTCCTGAAAGATTTTGACATTGAAGGTAGTAAGCTGAGTTAACTATATGATGTTATTTCAGCAACAACGTCTGTGCAGGTTATTTTTTCAGCTCTCCCTGACTCAGCTTTGTTTAAACTATTTAATCTGTATTTTTTTTCTTCTTTCTTGTAGTTATTATTTCTCTTTGATCATAAGACACCGGAGCAGAAGCAGACCATTCAGCCCATGCAGTTTGCTCTGCTATTCAATGAAGTCATAGTTGACCTGATGATCCCCAATCCACTCTTCTGTCTTTTTCCTGTAGCCCTTGATTCCTTTACCAATTAAAAATCGGCCTTAACTTAACCTTGAATATATTAGTGACCCAGACTCCACAGCCTTCTGCTGTAAAACATTCCACAAAATCGTTACCCTCAGGTGAATTTCCTTCTCATCTCGGTCTAAAATGGATGACCCCTTACTCTGAAGTTATGCCTTCTAGTCCCAGACCCCCTCAAGAGGAAATAGCCTCTCTACATCTACCCTGTCAAGCCTGCTAAGAACCTTGTATGTTTCAATAAGGTTACCTCTCATTCTGTTCTTCTCTTTTATTTTCCACCAAGGCCCCTTGCCTTGATAACTGACTTCTGAATGTAAATCGTAAAATTGTCACTCACTCACTGGTTGCTTGTCTGAACTGTAACTTTCCTTGTACAGTTGAACGCCGGAAGAGAGAGATGGAAAAAGCAATGAACAATCTTCTCATCACAGTAGATGCCTATTACAGTCGTGCAATTATGAAACTCCCACTGGCTGTTAGACAAATGGATTTCCTTGACTACCTTGGTAAGACGTTGCTCCCACTGTATCTGCTGTGAACTGCTTTTGGTGGTGTTGGTTGTGGTGGAGGGGTGAGATGCTTTAAGGACAGGAGCTTGTTGAGTCAGAAGTACAACAGTTCCAGTTGGATCAAAGTTCCATATCAGAAAGCTCAACCCCACTTTGGAGATCTGTTTCAGGTTAATGTTTATTAAACATTAAACATTGTGCTATAAGTTCATAAATCAGCAAAATTTGTCTTTTTTTGTTAAGCATTTACAAAAATGCAACAATTAAGAATTAAATCTTTATTATCAATGCATGTCTATTCTTCTGAAGCTCTAAAATTGCATGAATTAATTCTAATCTTTTATGATCTAATGCATTACTGCTAGATTTTCTGGTATTTGCTACAGTGTGATTGTAACATGTTGAAATATTGAGAAGCACAACATTTGGTAATCGTGCATTCAACAAGCCGCCAACCTTGCTTCATTACTAGAGCATGCTATCTCTGATGTCGCTTCGATGCAGTATTGAGAGAGTGACTTCTTTAGATGTACTGAAGGCTTACTGAGCATTCATAGTACCATTTAAAGACTAGGGGAGTTCTTCAGGAGAGAAGTTTATATCATCCCTTGACCGAGTCTGTTGGTGAGCTTCCATGTTTGCCCAGGAACATAGTTCATTATTATTTCATAGGGATGTTCATCAATGAACTGAAAGCAAATTGGTTGTACCGATTTAAGATGATTTTTAAAAAAAACCTTAAGACCCAGAATTGCTGATTCCTTCAATTTGAGTTTTATTTGGACTTTGTCTGGGAGACCGGTAACTTGCAGAAACATAGGGTCCTTTGAATGTAGCTTCAATAATCTCTAATTTGGAACAGCTCATTTTAAAAATGGACATCATTTGTGCAGTATCCAGATAAGTATAATACTCAATATTAACTAAGTCCCCTGCTGTATTTTTTCACTCTTCACCAGGGATTCAATGTCTTTAATTGTGCCCCTACCGGCAGGGTGTGACTCCAAGTCATTTTTGCTTCATTCGATTTCCTAATTCATTATCCGCTTCTATTGATGGCAGGGATGCCCTGCTCCTGGTATCTGCTATGTTGACAATGTTGCTATCTATGAACAGATGGTGCCAACCTAATTGGAGGAAGCTCATGCCATGCAAACCCCTGTCCAAAACCCTCCTTTTTCTGGGTGTTGCAGCTATTCATGTCTGCATTGAGGGTAGTGGAAAGGAGATGGTTAACCCAGTAGTGCCTGATGTGTGAGATGGGTGGTCTGTATATACTTCTAGTTTGATTAGAGAAACCAATCAACGTAAATAAGTTGAGGATTCATTCAAGTAGCAAACAGTAATACCTATGAAATAAATGTGAGACTGAAGTTAAATCCACCCTGGATGAGATGAAAAAGGGCAGTGTGTCAAACTGACAGTGCTTTTCCAGAAGGTCAGAAAGACTGAGAGAACTTGATTCACCTCACCACCTAAACTGTTGCCGTTGTGGTTTAGAGCTCAAACAGTTTAGATGTTCTAAATAACGTGAGACCAAGGAAAAACATAGGCCTCTCGCCCTTCGAGCCTTCTCTGCCATTCAGTGAGATTATGGCTGATCAGATTTTAACCTCAACTTTACACTCCTGTATAACTTCCATAATCTTTAATCCCCTTGTAATCAAGAATCTATCCATCTAACTTAAAACTACTTGAAGATCCTGCATCCACTGCCTTTTGAGGAAGGGAATTCCAAAGTCTCAACCATCTGAGAGAAAAAAGTGTTTCATCATCTCTTTCAAATGAGTGCCCCCTTAGTTTAAAATTATGACACTTAATCCTACATTTTCCCACATGAGGAAACATCCTTCCAACATTCACCTGATCAAGTCCCCTCAGGACCGTATGATTTGATTAACTTACCTCAGACTCTTTAAAACTCCAGAGGATCCAGGCCTAGCCTGTCTAGCCTTTCCTTGTGAGGCAAACTGCTCATTCCGTGTATTAGTTAAGTAAACGTTCTCTGAACTGCTTTCAATGTTTTAACATTCTTCTGTAAGTACAGTGACCACGGCATTACATAATACTCCAGATGCAGTGTCACCACTGCCCTATTTAATTGAAGCATAACCTTCCTACTCTTGTATTCAATTCTCCTCGCAATCAACCAGAACATTCTACTGGCTACACTGATTCCTTGCTGTATCTGCATACTAACCTGTGATTCATACACCAGGATACCCAGATCTTTCTGCATCTAGGAACTTTGCAACCTTTCATCATTTAGACAATATGCATCCTTTTTATTCTTTTGGCCAAAATGGACAATTTCACACTTTTTTGCATTGTGCTGTATTTACCACATCTTTTCCCACTTGTTTAACCTATTCATACCCCTTTGTAAGCTTCTTCTGTCCTCTTCACAACTCCCCTTCCTAGCTATCTTTATGCCATCAGCAACTTTTAGTTACTGTACCTTTTGATTCCTTCACCTAAATTAATCCGTATAAGTTGTAAAGTGTTGAGGCCTCAGCACTGACCGCTGTAGCACACCACTGATGACATTCTATCAATCTGAAAAACACCCACTTATTCCTACTCTCTGCTTTCCATTAGACAGCTAATCTTTTATCCATGCCAATAAATTACCCCAAAGCCATCAGCTCTTATTTTCTACAATAGCCTTTGACACATCTACCCGTTTCCTTAATCCAAAGCACAGATTATTCCTTTGTAAACTCCAATAATTAGTCAAATATGATTTCCCTCTGACAAAACGTGATTAGCTGTGCCTGATTACTTCACTTTAAACTGACGCATAAACCCTGTTATAATGCCTTTAATAGTTTCTAATGTTTTCTCTATAACTGATGTTAAGCTAATTTGCCTGTAGTTTCCTGCTTTCTGTCTCCCCTCCCTTTCTGAATAAAGTTAGTAATCTAAGGAGATAGTAGGAACTGCAGATGCTGGAGAATCTGAGATTTTTTTTTCTGAAGAAGGGTCTAGGCCCGAAACGTTAGCCTTCCTGCTCCTCTGATGCTGCTTGGCCTGCTGTGTTCGTCCAGCTCCAAACCTTGTTATCTCAGTAATCTAAGGAGTTAGGTTAGCTATTTTCCAACATTAAAGAACCTTCCCTGAATTGAATGCATTTTGTAAAATTAAAACCAATGTATCAACTATTTCATTTACTACTTTTTGAGAGCTTAGGATCAAGTCCGTCAGGACCTGGGGAATTAGCAACTCAGTCCCAACAACTTAATCAGTACTACTTTCCGGTAGTAATGTTTTTTTTGAATTCCTCCCTCCCAGTTCCTAATTTACAGCCATACTTGGGATGTTACTTTTTCATCTGTAGTGAAGACCGACACAATATCTTCAATTCATCTGTCTTTTCTTTATCCTCCATTACTGATTCCCCACACTTCCTTCATATGGGAGCAATACTTAGTTTGTTTAAACAAAAAATTAACAATAAGGTAGCATATACCTCTAAATCAGGGGACATGGAGCTTCTCAAAAAAGCAGCATTTGGAGACATAATAATAGGTCTGTACTCCCCATTTCTTGACAAGTGATTACGAAAAATGTGATCTGGTCATGTCCAACTCAGCTGGGATATATTATGAAAGCAATTAAGCCATTAACTTGATCAAAAATGTGTTCCAATCCTACAACAATTATTCAAGCATCCAAAAATAATATGGACTTGATATTCCTCAAAGCAATGGACAAACCAAGCCACCCCTTGCCCCCTTTACTTTGGCTTCAGTGTATGGATTAAAAGCGACAGTATCCTCAAGAACTTTAGATGACAAGCCTACTTGTTTTTATGTGCTTCCTATATTGGGGTAATTTTAGGAAGAACTTGAGTCATTCTGTGGAAACTAGTGTTGAAAATTTGTTTGTTTGTAAAAAGTTCTTTCAGTCAATGAAGAACAAGACAGCTCATTCATCCGTAGAAGCAAATGATCTTCTGTCAGCAAAAGAACTGAGTACGTAATCCTGAAGGAATAGAACAAATGTTCAGGGCTTAATTTGACTTATCGGGAGAAAAGCAATCAAGTTAGGTACACGATCTCAGAAGTTGAACTTTAAACCCACATTATATCAATAAACCTATTATTCTTGAAGTATTGTCAAGTTTATTTGCTCATTGAGTGTATTGACTATTGATGCTCACAGCTTAAATCACTAAGCTTGGGTATGAACAGAGTAAAATAAACAGCTGTAGAAAGACCTGCAAATTAAAATTAACTTGAAGCAGGCAAGGCAAAGCGTTGAGTAAAACCTGTTACACACTTAGTGTGGTTTCTGCATCGCTTGGAGGTACAAAATATATAGTGGGAACTGTGAAATGTCAATCACACTGAACAGAATAATTGAAAAGCATTTGGAACATAGTATTTAGGAACAGAATTAGGCCATTCATTCTTTTGAACCTGCTCCATCATTTACTGAAGTCAAGAATGATCTAGTTGTGATCTCAAACCTACTTTCCTGCCAGCCCTTTCACCGCTTGACTCCTTTGTCAATTTTTTTTTTTTTTTAAATCTGTCTAGCTCTGTTTTGAATAAATTTAGTGACACCATCTTCACCATCTGGGGTAGTGAATTCTACAGACAGGCAACCCTTTGAGAGAAAAGGTTCTTCTCATCCCCATCTTAAAAGGGAGATCCCTTATTCCTTTGTGTTCCCTTATTTTTATACTTCATTCTACATCTTGTCTGTTGACCTCAGGATATCTCACTATTGTACTGGCCATTATGTGGAGGTGCTGGTGTTGGTCTTGGGTGGGCAAGGTCGGAAGTCACACGACAACAGGTTTATTTGAAATCACGAGGTTTCTGAGCACTGCTCCTTTGTCAAGATGAAGGGGCAGCGCTGCAGAAGCTTGTGATTTCAAAATGACCCTAATTAGCAGAGCTGCTCCACCAACTATTTCCCAGCTTCTTGTCCTTTCAAAAAATCATATACCTTTCAATGTTCAGATCCCAGCCCTGGTCACTTTGCTACCTTGTCTCTCTGGTGCTTATCTGGTTCTAACTATTTATTTCTATCTTCTGCTAATTCATTTATTTTATTAGGAATGTTGCACACATTCTGATCTAACGATACTCTAAGATCAACACTGTCCAGTCTGTTTGATTGGCACCCGATCCAGCATGTTCAGTGCTTGCTCCCATCTTCACTTCCACACAGTGGAAGCAATGTACGTTGGCTCCTCTAACAACATCTTCTAAACCTATGACCTCTATCTTGAAGGATAAGGGTAGCGGATGAACAGGAACACCCCCAACTTCAAGTTCCCTGAAAGTCCCACACACTCCTGATTGAAAGTTTGCCCCTCCTTAACTACTGGGGCAAAATCCTGGAAATGTCTTCATAACTGTTGGTGTACCTACACCTGTGCAAGAAGGTAGCTCCCCACCAATATCTCCAAGGCAGTTAGGGATAAACAATCAATGCTGGCTTAGCCAGCCGCATCTACAGCTACATCCCAGAATTTTTTAAGAAAAGGCATCTTTCAGCCATTATGGGGCAACTAAATGTAATATTGGGAAAAAAAAATCCAACGTCCTCTGCTAAAGCAGCTCAGTTATGGAAGGGATCTCAAGAAAGCTGGGGTATAGAAACATTAAAAACTAAAATAAGGCATTAGGATTTTTAAAAAAATGCCACAGATAATCTAAAATGAAAATAGGTAAATCTCAAATACTGCGGACTGCCCAAAACTTCAGACAATTGGGTTTCCTTAACCAGCATTATTTTTTAAAAAATCCCTAAATGCTGTACTGTTATGATCTAATATATACCTTCCCCAGTGAGTAATATTACTTGCAATTTATGGATTAATAACATTTTGCCAAAATTTAAGTGTTTTTTTTTTGGTGAAACCCTGCTAGATGTAACGTTTTAGTTAACGTGGCAAATATAAATTTTCCAGTCTTTAGTTTAACCGAGGATGTAAGTTTGGAGACGTATGTTAGGAAGCCACTTAAGTCCTGGTGCACAGACGTATGCTGAAATTGATGGGGAAGGTTAAACACTTGATGCTCTGATTTCAGCTTCTCAGGACCCTCTGTGAATGTCTGAAGACCTTGAGCTCGGCAAAACTTTGACTAGAAACAGAGGACTTACCTGCATACCTATCCATTAATTACATCACCAGGTCCTGAGCAAATCGTCAGAGTTACAAACTGCCTTGTTCCCAAGTCCTCATGATGTTCTTCATGCTAGAACTTTAAAAGATCTGGCTAATGAGGTAGTAGGTGTGTTGGTGTTAATTCTCCAAAATTCTCTAGACTCCAGAAGGGCTTCACTGGACTGCAAAGTAGCAAATATAACTCCTCAGTTGAGAAGAAAGGTAGAAAACCGGAAACATAAGGTCAGTTGCTTTGACTTTCTTCATGGGGAAGATGTTAGAATCACCCATTCAGCAGCTTATAATGAGGCACTTTGAAAATCTTTAGGGGTTTGGGAAGAATCAGCATGAATTCTTTGAAGGAGTAGCGTGAACTGAAGATAAAGGAGAGTCTGTAGATTTGGACTTCCAAAGGGCATTTGACAAAGTGCCACAAAAGTTTATTGCACAGAGTAGGAGTCCATGGTATGGGGGGTAACACATCAGCCTGGACAGAAGATTGGAAACTATGCATAAATGGGTCTCTTTCTGATTGGCAGGATTTTGACGGTGAAGCCTGCGGGAGTCTGCTGGAGCTTCAACTTTTTGCAATTTATATCAATGACTTAGTTGAGATGAGCAAGGGGCTTTTGTGGCACAATGGTAGTGTCCATACCTCTGAGCCAGCAGTGCTCGGTTCAAGTCCTACCTTCTCCAGGTATTTGTCATAAAATCTCTGAGCAAGATTATTAAAAGTATCCAGATAAGGAGATCAGTAGCATGGTAGCTAAGTTTGCATGTGACAGAGCCTATATTGTGAAGACAATATACAGGTGCAGTGAGTACTCGTGAAATCTGGAAGCATGTGGGAAAATGTGACAATCTTCATTTGGCAAGAAGAATGCAAAAGCGAACTTCTACTTAAATAGAAAAGTGCAGAATCCTGCGAAGCTGACAGATACATATTTTCAATGCTGGAGTCACAATGTTAATATGTATATGCAACATTTAACAAGGCTATGGAATACAAGCCTTTACTGCAAAAGGAATTGAACGTACAAAAGGAAACTGTGCTTCAGTCATGCAAGGCATTTTTATTCCTCTTTAAGGAAGAATGTAAATGAACTGTATTAGAGGCGCTTCAGAGGAGGTTTTCTGGATTGATATAAGATGAATGGGCTCTTATGAGGAAAGATTGGACAGACGAGTCTTGTTTTCATTAGCATTCAGAAGATAGTTGAAGTGTCTTGATTGAATCAAATAAAAGCCTGAAGGGTCTTGACAGGATGGAAGTGGCAATGATGTTTTCACTTGTGGTCAAGTCTGGAACTAGAGGACGCCATTTAAAAATTAGGTCATGCTTTTATAACAAATGATGATTTATTTTGAGGCTTTTCCAACTTTGCAACTCTCTACCTCCAGAATAGTGAAGAGAGGGTAATTGAATATATTTGAGGCAGCAATAGATTTTTGTTCGACAAAGGAATCAAAGCTTAACAGGGATAGATGGAAATGTGAAACTCGATGCAAACAGATCAGGTGTGACTTTATTGAATAGTGGAGCAAAGGTTAGGGGCCAAAGTGCCTGCTTCTGCTCTAACTATAAGTTCATTAATGTTAGATTAGATTGAGCTTAGATTTAGACTGAGCAGGTAATTGGTTAGAGCTTGTTAATGTGACTCAACTAATAGATTTAGCTGTCATTCCTAATCTGTTGTCTCGGCCAACTGAACTCCCTCCAGATGACCCTACCAGGCTCAACTGACCACCTGACAACCCCTCCTAGACCCACTCTTCGCCAACTATGCATTCACCCATTCATCAACTCATCTATTCACAAGCTCATTTACTGAAAGACTTGGCCCTTTTTAAAAACTGGCCTGTATGTGGCAGCTACTCTGGTGAAAAGAGGATGTCTCGCACCAAACGGTTTTCTCCAGACATGACTGTGTTGACCCTTTGAAACTTCATCAGGTTCTGAAGAAAAAAATTATAAGGGTTTCAAAATCTTTGTGTAGTGACAAGGTACTAGGTGCTAACCCTGACCAGAAGACTTGGGCCATTGTTAAGAGTCTTGACATTTTCAAGTACTCTTAATTGAACAGCATTTTAAGAGCTTTCAAGTGAAATTCTGAAAATTGGATAAGATGTCAAAACATTTCTAATTGTTACCACTGTAGAAGTCTCCTCTGTTAGACTAATGAGGTTTTCTCTGTACATTATTAAATTAGAATAGATGTTAGCTACATTTGTAACATTGCCCTGTACCCTTGGCAGCATTGGAGGCTATGTTTTGTCAGATAACTATACAACCAATAGCTCTGGCTCTATTTCTAAGGTGAGTAAATCCCAATGTTTAATAAAATTGAGGCCAAGATTTTAAGTAGCTTAAAGTTATAGTCCCTTCCCACGTGACATTATCCTCTAGCCCAGTCAACACCCACTCAACTGCTTAGCTGGGTCAGTCATCAGGTTTGACTTTTTGGAGCAACCGCATTAATATTGCCAAAGGAAATTTGCTTCAACGTGTAGTATTAATATGCAAACATTTGCCTTAATTTTGTGGCATGTATGAATGAGGTTTCCAATGTTCCTTGCTCGTACCTGGTAAAACTACACTTATGGAAACGGGCTTAACAGAGAGGAGACATGAGAATGTCAAATAAAAAGAGCTGTTAACCACCAGTGATATACCATTACTGTTAACTTATCCCCACCAGTCTTTAGGCTATTATGCATACTCAGTACAGAAATCTAATGGCACTCAACCTATTTTTGCCCACTGCCGCCTCGTACTTCCTTGCATGTCTAATATTGAGAATGGACTTGGAAATAATCAAAGGGAGACAGAAAAACGCTAAGTGCCTGATATCAAGGGAAAGTTTACATCAGTTATTTGGGACTGTAGTAAGTCTCTATACAGGTTTCACTATATTTGTCATTTTTGTTCTCTTTAAAGCCATGGGTGGAAGCGCAAAGGCCGTAGCTGAAGTTGAACAGGTAAGGTTTTTTGTTTTAACTTGCTCATGGGTTGTAGGTGTCACTGGGAAGTGAACATTTATTTCCTGTTCCTAATTGCCCATGAAATGTTATCTTATGTCACATCAACCTTTTGGGTGCTAGCATGAACTAAAATCTGAATGCATTATAATGCCTTTCGAGAAAAGGAACGTGTTAAAGACTCTCAGGTGTATTACTAAATAAATAATTCTTCTGGTTTGGTATTATACCCTACAGACAATACTTGAGAAGTACTCCAGATTTTTGCAGCATGCTGTTGTGAGTGAACTGTTTTGATATGCACACAGGCCAACAACAAAACTAGAGGTAACACTGTATGGAGCTGGAGGAACACAGCAGGCCAGGCAGCATCAGAGGAGCAGGGAAGTTGACGTTTCTGGTTAGGACCCTTCCTGCTCCTCTGCTGCCTGGCCTGCTGTGTTCCTCCAGATCCGCACTGTTATCTGACTCCAGCATCGGCAGCTCTTACTATTTCCTGAACAAAACTAGAGTTTGTTATTTTCTGTGAAAATGTGACAAAGTATGCCAGTGACATCTCAGATGACATGTTTTCATTTGGAAGTGTTAGATTTTTATGAATAGCAGTCACCACACCAATTCAGCAGTTTCTGCAATACGTGCAATACAGTATCCAGCTTGCTGTGTCCACCTGTGCCTGCCATTGGCAAGAAGCAGAATGTGTGCTACTATTGCTGAATTAGAAGTCCTATCATAATTAATGATACAATTTGTCCCTCCAATCATTAAGTTGTGAAATGGTCATCTTTTTATTGTTTATTGTGTCAGAAGGTGAAGTTATGCAGTATCTTGATCAGACTCTGTCTGGAGTAAAAGTTTAACATTGAGCATTAAAGCTTTTAGGGGATGTTGTTAACTTGGAGGTGATGTAGATTCCCCAGAGGTGTGGAAACTGGCATGGAAAGGCATGCAGGTTGCAAAAATCTGTATTTGTATGTGTTGACAAGTTGGGAAGATATGTGAATTGAAGTGTTTAAACCTTATTTTATTTTGAAGTCATTCATTATATACAGGTGTTGCTGACAGCGCTCATATTTGTTTCCCATCCTTAACTGTCTCTAAGAAAGTGATGATGAATTGGTGCAATTCATTTTTCAGTCCTAATAGCACAAACTTCAGGATTTTGAACTGGCAGTTGTGAAGGAGTGATTTCAAGTCGGGCTTGTGGGTGGTGTTACTCCCATATATCTGCTGCCCTTATGCTTCTAGGTGGCAGACGTTGCAAGTTTGCTGTCAAAGGAGCAATGTATCTTGTGAATGCAATGTGCTGCTACCTCTGCATTGGGAGTGGTGGGAGTGTCTGTTTTAAGTTGGTGGATGTGGTGTTTGACCCAGAATGGTTTTAAATTTCTTGAAAGTTGTGTGGCTGACAAAAGATGCATTTTGTCAAATCTTTCACCTTGCCATCATCAGGACACCTCCGTAAGAACATCAGTGTAAGTGAGAACAACATTTTCATACTGTATGAGAAAAGTCCTGATTGGATGGCAGGCAAGTGCACTCAGGTCAAGACATTGCCATGGAGTATGCATGAGTTAGGTGATGACTAACCATTTAACTGCAATGCTTGGTTTACATTTTAACCAAGCAGGTTGACTCTGAATGGTTAAGACATTGAGGAATAAACCAGAGGGGGACTGTTGCCTATTTTGTTTACTTGAAGCCGATGCAATGTATGTACATATTCTTTTTATCTGGGCAAAACTGTATTTAAAACAAAATTCATTCTAATTTTAGTCTTTTAAATAATGCCCACTGACCTGTTTCAAAATAACAATTGTTGTCTATCTTTAAGTATATTATGTGAGGGGGAGTAATTTTAATGTTGTGTCCAATCATCTCCTAGACTTGAGTATAGAAATTGGATAATCTTCTCTTGTACCTACTGAGTTTCTTTGTTACAGAAACGAATTGATGCTGCCTGTTTGGAAATTGAAGCCATAGAATCTGAAATCTTGAAAGATGCTGCACTGTTAAAGATAACTAAGAAACGTAAGTTAAGAACTTGTAGATGCCGAAATGATTAAACTGTCTACTGTTAAATGTATTTTGACATTTATTTGAAAATTTTATACCTATAAGTATGTCAACGACCTTCTGTATTTGCAGATCTTATAAATGAATGGGGATGTACCTTCAGTAACTGTTTCTGTTGCCTTCTGCACTTTGGAAAGCAGGAGGCCTGGTGCTAAATATCAAATCATATCTTGCCTAAAATACTTACCACTTCAGACTACTAATTTCAAGAATGGGCCAGAATATTGTGACAGCGGTATATGGATGACTTTTACACTCGACATTTTTCAGAAAGAAAGACAAAGAAATGAATTTTAAATGCCCTGTTGACCCAGTGTGGTGTTATAGTTATAGTTCTCTTCACACTTGCAGTAAGGTAATTTTTATGAGTGAAAAACAGATGACCAAATAACCTCACATCAGGCTCCTTGTTTTGGACTTTCTGTGGCAATGCTTTGTTATTTATATGAAAGTCCCTTGTGTAATTCTTGCATCTGTAATGTTTATGATCATAAGAAATGAAAGCAGCACTGGCCCATATGACTCCTGTAGCCTGCATTGTCATGCAAAAAGATAACAGATCTCGTGGCTTTACCTCCACTTAAGTGCTTGCCTTTGTCACCCTTGACTTCCTTGTAGATTACCAATCTTTTTCTTTGCCTTTTGAGTGGTTAGGGATCACAGAAGAATGTCATGCAAAGGAACCTGACAGCACTAGTAATCAAAGTGTCAAAGGAAATGTAACATGTTCCTTCTGGGTCTGTAATAGGTGAATGTGTAACCCACCATACCCCTGAATCAAGGACGTCTGAAGTTATCTACTTAGTCAACAAAAAATCTTATGTACTGGTGAATCTTGGGCCACACGTTGTTCTTAATTTTCAGGGATCAATTTGCTTATTAACACCTTTAGTGTGTAAATTTTGAACTTCAATGCAATGAGGAAAAATTATTAGTTCCAAACCTTCGAGTATACCAAACAGGACTAACCCCAGAAAATAACAATAATACAAATTGACCATATTACATTAACCATAATACAAACCTCACTTTGCAGGGTGGCTTGGTATTTTTCCTCTGTCTCCTGCAATATTTAGCATTTCAAGAACTAGAAGTGATGCCAATCAGTGGCTTACTTGATAGCGAGCAAGGTTTAGGCCCAGCTATGCTTTCCTCTTCTCTCTGTATGTAAGTAAGCAGATGCTTATAAACGTTGCAATTAATTTGAAAAGTTATCGCTGCAGGTAAAATCAAGGCAAGGAATGATGGTGATGGAGTAGTAAGTGAGGATGAAAATCTTGCTCCTTCGACCAAAATGTTCCGAAAGGTTAGTTTATTTAAAAATATCTTGTTTTTTGTTTGTTTAACAGATAAATTGTAGTCAGTAAGTGGGTGAAAATCTGCACAACGTAAGTGAGCCAGCAGCACTACAACTAAAAATCTCATTTTGCACAAACGTGTCCACAATTCTGGTTACTTTAACCAGAAGACTGAGAGGGACACTGGAAAAAGAGTTGGATTTTCCTTGTGTTCACTAGTCTAGCTGTATTAGTACTAATGATCAGCTAAAACCTAAAGTTGAACAAATTGTATAATTGCCTTCGTATAATTGCGTCCTTCAAATAAATGTTTTTTTCCTGGACTTGATTTGTTCTGATGTCGTTGTTTTCCTCTGGTATATGCTGGAGACAGGTTTTAATAAATTCTGGTTGGGCTGGTCAAACAGAAACCAAGAGACATAAACTCTCTGCATAAAGAAATTCTATTTACTATACCGGTACAGCAGTTCTGCTTCTGTCACAGCAGTTCTCTTTATATATCCAGATGTAAATTAAAAGGCATCACTTGTTTCACTTCTAATCTTAAACGCTTGTAGTAACAGCTAGCTTATAACTTTCTATTGCATGGGTTTCAAAGAAAGACGAGCTCTTTTCCTACTATGTTTGTGTCCACAAACATACTGGCTTCTTTGACCCGGTACCGAGAAGAAATTATTTCACGAGAGGTATTCTTGTGTTTGTTTTGGAGCAACGTACTCAGTGCTTAATTCAATTTCTGTTTTAGCCTATTTTAAATTTCTCTTGCCCTAAGACCAGAAGATACAGAAACAGAATTAGGCCATTCGGCCCAGAGCATGCTTCACTATTGAATCATGGATGATAAGTTTGTCAAGTCCATTCTCCTGCTTTCTCCCCATAACCCTTGGTCCCCTCACTAATCAAGAACCTATCTAATTGTGCCTTGAATACTCTCATTGACATGCCCTCCACAGCCCTCTGTAACAATGAGTTCCACAGATTCACCACCCTCTGGCTGAAGAAATTGCTAGTTATCTCAGTTCTAAAGTGTTGGCCATTCACTCTGAAGCTGTGCTCTTAGATCCAATCTCTCCTTGTGGAAACATTTCCATGTCTACACTATCCAGGCCTGTCAGTATTCAGTAAGCTTCAATGAGATTTCCCCCTCATCCCTCTAAACTCCATCGAGTACAGAACCAGAGTCCTCAACCGCTCCTCATGTGATGAGCTCTTGGTCCCCCACATCATTCTTGTAAACCTCTTGTAGCCTCCCTCTAAGGCAGCACATCCTTTCTTCTATAAGGGGCTGAAAACTGGTCGCAATATTCCAAATGTAGTCTGACCGCAGCCCTATAGAGCCTCGGCAGTACATCCCTGCTTTTGTATTCTAGCGCTCTCAAAATGAATAATATTACATTTGCCTTCCTGACCACCAACTGAACCTGCAAATTAAACTTGAGAATCCTGAACTAGAACTCCAAGTCCCTTTGTGATTCAGATTTCCAAAGCCTTTTCCCACTGAGAAAATTGTCTGTGCCTCTCTTTTTTTTTTCCTACCAAAGTGCGTGACGTCATGCTTTCCTGCACTGAATTCCATCTGCCCCATCTTTGCCCATTTTCTTAGTCTGTCCAAGTCCTTCTGCAGCCTCCCTGTTTCCTCAAGTCTACCTATCCCTCCACCGACCTTCATGTCATCCGCAAACTTAGCAACATTGCCCTCGGTTCCTTCATCCAGATCATGAACGAATAACCTCAATAGTTGTGGTCCCAACATGGACTCCTGCAGAACTCCACTAGTCCCTTGCTGTCATCCTGAAAAAGACTCTGTTTTCTGCCTTCTGCCAGTCAGCCAGTCCTCCATCAATGCCAGTACCTTGTCCTAACACTATGGGTTGTTATCTTATTTAGCAGCCCCCTGTATGGCACTTTGTCAAAGGGCTTCTGGAAATCCAAATAGATCGAATCCACTGACTCTCCTTTAACTTGCTCATTACCTCCTCAAAGAATTCTAACAGATTTGTCGGCATGATCTCCACTTGAATCTGTGCTGATTCAGCCTTATTTTACCATCCACTTCCAAGGACTTTGCAGTCTCATCCCTAATAGATTATAAAATCTTACCAATGACTAAGTCAAGCTAATCAGCCTATAGTTTTCTATCTTCTTCCTCTCTCCCTTCTAAAACAGGAGTGTTACATTAGCCAGTTTCCAGTGCTCTGGCACACTCCCTGACTCCAGAACTTCCTAAAAGATCACCACCAATGCCTCGACAATCTCTTTCTGAAGTTGGTTTAGTCCATCTGTTCCAAGTGATTTATCCACATTCAGACCTTTTCAGCTGCTTCTCTTTACTGATGGCCACCACGCTTACCTCTGCCTTCTGGTTCAAAGTTCTAATATACAGCTGGTGTCTTCCACTGTGAAAACTGATGCAAAGTACCTATTCAGTTCCTCCATCATTTTTTTTCCCCCTTTTTTTCTACTTCTCCAGCCTAATTCCCCAGCGACCCAATGTCTACCCTTGCCTCTCTATTACTTTTTTTAGATATATGAAAAAGATTCTTTGCAGTCTTTTTTTTTTTTTTTTTTTGCTTGCTTATCCCCCCCTTTTATTTTCACCCCCCCCCCCCCCACCCCCGGACTGCCCACCCTTATTGCTTTTCGTATTATCTTTTGTTGGTTTTTAAAGCCTTCACCATCCTCTGAGCTTCCCACTAATCTTCACGTTGTATGCTTTTTATTTTACTTTCATGTTGTCTCTGACCTCTCTTGTCAGCCATGGTTGCCTCATCCTTCCCTTAGTATGCTGCTTCTCCCTTGGGATGAATTTCTGCTGTGCCTCCCAAATTCCACCCAGAAATTCCTGGCATTGCTACTCCACTGTCTTCCCACTACATTCCCCTTCCAATCAACCGTGGCCAGATCCCCCTTCATGCCTTTCTAGTTATCTTTACTTAATTGTAGTACTGTAATATCTGATTCCAGTTTCTCCCCCTCAAACTGTAGGATGAACTCTATCACGTTATGGTCACTGCTCCCTAGGAGTTCCTTTAGCTTAAGCTCCCTAATCCGTCGTCTTCATTACGCATGACCAGATCCTGAATTGCCTGTTCTCTCATGGGCTCTACCTCAAGCTGCTGTAAGAAACTATTTTGTAGACACTCCACAAATTTCTTTTTTCAATCTTCTACCAACCTGACTTTTCTCATTCGACCTGCATATTGAAGTTGCCCATGATTATTGTAATGGTGCCTTTCTTACATGCCTTTTCTATCTCCAGATGATTCTTTTTCTCCACATTCCCGCTACTGCTAGAAGGCTTCTACACGACTACCATCAGGGTCTTTTTCTCCTTTGCAGTTCCTCAACTCTACCCATACGGATTCTACACCTTCCGAGTCTTAGTACATCTTGCTACTGACTTAATTTCATTTTCATACTAACAAGGGAATTACAATTTTAAAGTTAGCTGTATTAGTAATTCTGAAATAACTAGGTTTAAAAATTACAAACTTTAAAGAATTGTTGTCAGTCCTGCTAAAGATCAATTTATTCATCAACCCTAGTCATCCTCTGAAGGCCACCTTGAACCCCTGCAGACCTTGTGCGCTACAAGTGCTTCCAGCATAGCATTAGGTGTGGAATTTCAGGTTGTTGGCCAGAATAGAAATGTTCTGTTGCAGTGTTGTTGCAATGGTGTCCTGTAGATTATGCTGCAGCTATGATCTTAGTGGTAAATGGATAATGCATTCAATGACAGGAAATCCAGTCAAGTTGACTGATTCATTGAGAATGGGATAGTACCTTTTAAATATTAGGGACTGTAGCCATCCTGGTGGGTATTCGATTTTGACTCCTGGCTTGAACTTTGTAGACGTTCAAGTGTCTTGGAAGGATCAGAACATGAGGCACGTGTCTCATAATACCCAGTTTCTGTTGTGCTTTTATAGCTAATAGCAGTAACATGATTGCTGCAGTTAAACATTTAGTCTGTGGTGATTACCATCACAGTGGTGGTATTGAAGGTAGGAGAGGCAGTTGAATTGCATTGAAGATAATCATTTTCTGCAGTTTGCCAAAGTCTGACTGGAATGTTGATCGAAACTAACATTTTCTGTTATTATTCTCTTAATAGAGTAAAAAAACTGTAACCCTGTCAGTTAAAAGTAGGCCTCCATCAGCATGCGCCACAGGTACTCGGACTAGAAGGTAAGCACTTGTCTCCAAAAATGCTTATCCCTGGTATGTAAGATTAATAACTTCATGCCCTGATCGGTACAGCTGAGAGTTGACTTAATCATGGTGCATCTTGAAAATTTTGTCACTTTATGACCTTGTTACTGCTTTATGGCAGTGTTGATCATAGAATAGTCAACAATTGAAAGGCCATTTGGCCCTGTGTGTCTGTGCTGGTTCTCGGCGAGAGCAGTTCTTCGAGTGCCATTCTGCTCTTTATCTGAGTAGCCCTGCAGTGTTTTTCTTTCCTTTTTGGATAATCTCATTCTCCTTTGTCACAATTGAATCTACCTACACCAGACTCTCAGGCAGTCTATTCTGGGTTCTAACTACTTACCATGTAAAAATATGGTGACTCATGTCAACATTGCACCTTTTTGCCTATACCATGCTTTGTGGCTTTCCATCGATTTCTTTCCACCTATCCTGTACAAGATCCTTGTGATTTTTGAGTACCACTAGCAAATCTACTCCTCTTAAAAGATTTTAGACCCAGCTTCTCAAATCTAATAAGCAACTGAAGAACCTCATCCCTGAAACTGTTCCTGTTATCTGCATCCACTCTAATACCTTCACATCCTTCTGAAAGCGTTATGCCCCAAACTGAAGACAACGCTGAGGCTGAGCCGTATTTTATGTTGGTTTATCATAACTTTCTTGCTTTTGTGTTCTGTCTCCATTTATAAAGCTATCATAGGATTTTAGATTTTTTTTTTAAACCGCTCTTCCACCTTTGACTGCTTTTACACATAGCCCCAGTACCTTCTGCTGTTTCACTTCTTTTAAAATTACTGGCCCTCACTTTTCCTACCTAAAATGAATTACTTCACCCCTTGAGCGAGAAAGGGAGGAAAGACTTGTAGATAGTTTTTTTTTTTTTAATTTCATGGGCACAACATTTTACAGTAAGTGCTTTGCACCCAATTAGTACATTTTTGAAGTATTGTGTTTTTAAATATGGCCACTAATTTATGCACAAGCTCCCACAGACACACTTTTTTTTTGTGCAATCTTGATTAAATGATAGATATTAGTCCGGACACCAGCAATAACTCCCTTTACTACTTGCACCATAAGATATACAAGCAAATGTGCACAATTTGACCCATTGAGTCTGCACCAGTGTTTAATAAGATCATGGCTGACCTAATAAGCTTCAACTCTACCTTTTTGTCTTTTATCCCCCATAACCTTTGATTCCCTTACTGATTTTAAAAATCTGTCTCTGCCTTAAATGTATTGAACAACCCAGACACTCTAGCTCTCTGTGGTAAAGAATTCCACATTACAGTCTGAGAAAAGAATTTGCTCCTCATCGCTGCCCTAACCAGGCAACTCCTTACTCTGAAATTATTCACTGTGGTCCTAGACACTCCCGCAAGGGTAAACAACTCCTGCAAAACCTTGTACAGCAAACCTTGCTTTAACCAGCACTCTTGATAAACCAGCAAAAATTATATACCTCAAATACTGCAATCTATCACTATGTATAACAGTGATGTGTATATCTCAGCATTATGTTTCTGTTATGTACAGTGTGTTTTTACATTGATTTTTAGGAGACGTGTTGATGTCTTTACATAGATCTTTTTGAGTGTGTCAATATCTCAAAGCTTCGCTTGGTCAGGATTTACTGAAGTTATGCATACCTCTCTCGATTATCTGGAATATTTGATCAACTGGTACACTCTGGTCCCATAGGTGTCACTTAATAAAATGTTTGCTATATATTTCAAAAAGGTTGCTTCTCATTCTTCAAATCAGTACAGGCCGCACCTACTCAATTTCTCAAAGTCTCTACATACCCAGAAACAATCAAATGAAACATTTCTGAACTGCCTCCAATTCCAGTAATTCTTGCTTTGATATAGGGACCAAAATTGTTCATAGTATTCTAGGTGTAGCCTAACTAGTAACTTTTATCATTTTTTAGCAAGAATTCCCTATTTTTATACTCCATTCCCTTTGAAATAAAAGCAAAAGATCCATTTGCCTTCCCTATTAACTGTTAAACTTGTGTGCTAGGTTTTTTTTGATATATGCATGGGCCATATCCCTCTGTTCAGCAGCTTTCTCAATCTTCCTCCATTTAGATAATATTTGGTTCTTCTCTTCTTCCTGCCAAAGTTCAACACACTTAGATGCAGAAGGCCATTTAGCCCATGAAATCTGTTCTGCCATTCGATAAGGTGGTTGATCTGATAATCCTCAATTCCACTTTCTGGCTTTTCCCCATAACCCTTGATTCTCTTACTGGTTAAGTATATTCAAAGCTGACAGAAATATTTTTAATGATCCAGCCTCGACAGCCCTCAGCGGTAAAGAATTCCACAGGATCAGTACATTTAAGGAGGAAATTCCTCCTCCTCCTCTGTCTTAAATGGGCCGTCCTTATTCTGAACCTATGTCCTCTGGTCCTTGGCCCTCCCTCAAGGGGTAATAACTTCTCTGCCTCTACCCTGTTAGTCTCCTAACAATCTTGTATGTTTCAATAAGGTTACCTTTTGAGTACAGGCCCAATGTACTTCCCCCGTCTCCTCAGACTGTCCCTCCAGACCTGTTATCAGTTCCGTGAGCCTTGCCAAGATGTCTCCAAAGTCAGTACAACTTCTCTTAGATAAAAGGTCCAAAATTGTTCATTATTCCTGTTGTGGTCTAATTAGTAACTTGTATAGTTTTAGCAAAACTTCCTGACTTTTTATTCCGTTTTGAGATAAAGACCAACATTCCATTTTCCTTCCTTTTTTGCCTGCTGAAATTGGATGCTAGCTTTTTGAGAGTCATGATGAGGATTCACAAATCCCTCAGTTTCATAGTTTTCCACAGTCTTCCTCCGTCTAAAAAGTATTCATCCCGTCTTCTTGCCAAAGTGCATAATCTCACATTTCAGCACATCATTTTCCATTTGCCAAGTTTTTACCTGCTCGTTCAACCTGTCTATATCCCCATGCAGATTCTGTGTCATCTGCACCACTTGCCTTCCTACCTATTTTTGTCATCTGCAAACTTGGCTATAGTACATTCACTTTCCTAATCTAGGTCATTGATTTATATTGTAAATAATTGTTGCCCCAGCATTGATTACCTGTGGAGCACCACAAGTTACAAGTTGCCATCCAAGTTATTCATCTATAAATCATAAATAATATGACCCCAGCACTGGTCCCTGTGGCACTCTCCTTAGGTTGTCATCTTGAAAATGCTCCTTTGCCCCAACTCTGTCTAGCTAATAGCAGACAATCCTCAATCCATTCTAATATACTGCCCCCAGCATAGCTCTTGTCTAAAGTAGACAACTGTGTGGGTACCTTTTTTAATGGATTAACTTCTGGAAATCCAAATATTACAACAACTGATTGAAGAGGTAACAAGCAGAATAAATAAAACACAGAATTCTGATAAATTTGTCAAGCATGATTTTCCCTTCTTGAAACCATGTTTATACTCTGCTTAATTATATTATGCATTTCTAATGCTCTGCTATCACAGTTTATAATACATTTCCAGCATTTTCTCTACAACAGACCTATTATTGACCTATATTGGCCTAAAATCGCCAGTTTTTGATCCCCTTCAGTTTTAAATGAAGATGTTACGTTAGTAGTTTATCAATCCACCGGAACTTGCCAGAAGCCAAGGATCCTCTGAAGGTCACTACGCGTGCATCCACTATCTCTAAAGCTACATCCTTTTAGTATCCTAGGATGCATTCCACAGCTCCACAGAACTCATCAACTTATAGTCCAATTTGTTTCTTTAGTGATGATTATTGTTTATTTCCTCTTCCCCTTTTTGTCCCTTGTTTTGTATTTATTCAATTCCTCTGCCATTTTCTGGTTCCTCATTCTCTCAGAGACCCATGTTCACTTTGGCGTCGCTCCTTCCTTTATATATACTTAAAGAATATAATATCTGTCCCAATGTTACTTGCAAGTTTACCCCCAAAGTTTATTTTCTTACCCCGGTACATTTTTTTGCTCATCCTTTTGGTTTTTAAAATATTCCCCAACCTTTGGCTTGCCACGACTAGTTACCATGTGCTTTTTCTTTCAATTTGATGCTATCATTAATCTCTTTCTAGGCACATCAATTTCATTAGTACCAAAATGGATTACCACCACCACCACCAACCCCCACCCAACCCTGAGGAGATGTCCTTACCCTGGCACTTAACAGACAACACAGACTTTGGGACTGGCATTCATGGTTACAGAGAACAGGTTTATTCCCTCAATTATACTGTGCCGTACCATTACTACATTCCAACTTTTGTCCCTTCAGCTTATGTAGCTCCTGACACCACGGTACCATGTTCAGTTTGTTCATCCTCCCTGCAGTCTCCAATTCAGTTTTAGAGCATGGTTGGCATGGACTAGTTGGATTGAAGAGTGTTTCCATGCTGTGTGGCTCTATAACTCTATAATTGCGGGGGCCAAGACTCTTCAAGTGCCATCCTGGGTCCCCATTCCTGCCTCCCCTCTAGCCACTTTTTTTTCCCCTTCATCAAAGACTAGATTTCAGTTATCTTGTTTGAAGGAAATGACTTCCCCAGAGCAAAGTGTCCAGGTAACTTCCCACTTCCTTGAAGTGGCGCAGTATCTGCAATGCAACTCCAGGTCCTTGACTCAGATCTGAATTTCCTCAAGCTGCGAATACTTCATACAGATGTGTTCACTCTGAATCATTCTGGTGTCCAACAGTTTCCACCTACTGCAGCAGCAGCACATCATCTGTCCTGCCATCACTGTCCTATTTGAGTTAATTTATTTATTCATTGTTCTAGATTCCTTGCTCTTTACAATTTGGTACTTTTTAAATATATAATTAAATGTTGTACTGAAGCTATTTTTGAAAAAAGACCAGAAACTTAAACAGAAGTTGGGGTCTTACTTTTGAGACTAGAATTATTCATCAATTCTGCTTGCCAGTCAACTGCTTTGCCTGCATTTGTACCATATTCTACATTGTCTCTAATTTTTCTTGCTGCTGCACAGATCTTCAAGATCCATACGTGGAGGTGCCTTCTAGAATTGAAAGTCAGTGTGTCCACACATCAGCTGCTTGGAGAGGCTGTATTTGTGTAACCCAAAGGGAGCATTGGTCACGTTGTAGTTGTAATGGATCTGCAATTTTTAATCCTCTCCCACTCCCCTGTCTTTGCAGAGTTTGCTTCTTGCAGTAAACCTTTGTTAAAACACCTCTATCTCCCTTTGACTAGTTTCCCACTTTGAACCAAATTCCCAGCTTTTCTTATTTGGCTTTTGTCTCACTCGGAGGAGTGAGGAGGGTGTCTGCACTCGGATTGACCATTCACTGTGCTGGTCCCTGGTAGCAGTGCCATCTTTTTGCAACATCTTGTAGTCAGATGAGGCCTCTATTTAATATCTTATCAAAAGACTGCACCTCTGACAATACAGCACTCTCAATATATCACTGGAATATCAGGCTTATTTTTATGCTGAAGCCATTTAGTGGGACTTGAACCTGAATCCTTGTGATTCATTGGCTGAGTGTGCTATCAACTGAGCTATGGCTGACTGCAGTACATTTTACCTATCACGTGTCCGTCCTTTGCACCAACCTATCCCGGATTTGACTATATCAATTTTAAAAATGACCAGCAGCACAGCTTTATGCTTAAACAAAATGAAGGTTAGTTTAGTTCAAAACTAGTATAGATACGTAGGAAAAATTCCCTGTTATTATTAACTAAATGTACATGTACAAAGATAATAGTAGGTAACAAGAAAGATGTTTATAAAGATGTAAATAAGATCTAGTTGTTACGCTCCAGCATCTGGCAACAGAGATACTTCACCTTTTATGAAAATTGAAGAGGGTCCAACAATTTAAAAACAGTGTAAAGCTCCCAAAGGCAGTTCACCATGTCTCTTGCATGAATCTTCTTGATGACGTGGAGTGATAAACTGGTAGGGTTAATAAATATCAAAAAACTGTATCCAGCTAGTTTTAAGTTCTGAGACATGATTGGTTGTGCAGTTTTTCCTCATAAATCTAATGTTTTTTTCCATGATGTACAAGCAATAACTTAAAGGAGAAAATCGACTTGTATTTGTATCTCATTTATATAACCTTTTTGATGTAATAAAATGCTCAGAGGCATTGCAAAACAAAACTTGGCACCAAGCCACTGGAGATTTTAGGGCAGGGGTCTCGAAAAAGGTGCATAGGAATATAAGTAAGTCATTCGTCCCCTGTTGTCTACACTGACATTCTAATCGATCATCTACCTCTGTGCTATTTTCTTGTGTTATCCCCATATCTTGTACGTCAGTGTCTGGCAATCTGTCAATGTCTATCGAGAGCATACTTGATGACTGAACTTTCACAGCTTTCCAGGATTGAGAATTCCAAAGATCCTTTAAAGAAGTTCCTGTTTATCTCAGACCTATATGCTTGTTTTGAGACTGTATCCTTTAGTTCTAGAATTCCCTCGTCCATCCATCCCAGGAAACCACCATTGCTTCTTGTATGACCTTTAAAGAATTTTGTCAGTTTTAATGAGATGATCTCTCATTTTTCCAAATTCTTTAGAATACAGGCCCAGTTTCCTCAATCACTTCTCCTTGGGTAATCCCATTATCTCGGGAATTTGTCTGATGAATCTCCACTTTACACCTCTGTTGCTAATACATCTTGGGCATACATCAAAATTACATACTACTCCAGATGCTGCCTCACTAAGTTTCCATGCAATTGAAGCAAGACATCTTTACCCCAGTCCTTAAGCCTCTTGCAATAAATTTCAACAGTCCATTTGCATTGTTTGTATGTTTTAAAAGCTGTCTTAAAGAAAAATTTGTCTTTACATAGCTTTTTCATAAATGGACATTAAATGCTTAAATAGCTAATGAATCGCTTTTTGAAACATATTCACTGTTGAAATATGGGCAGATTAAAAGGGGAAAAGAGGGAATTCCAGTTCTTGGGAACTTGACAATAGAAAGCATCGTCAACAGCAGTGAGACAATTCAAATCCAAGTGTTTAAGGCTAGAAATGGAGACGTGTAGTTCTAGAGAAGATTAGAGATCAGTGGGAAGGATGTGAGTTGGGATAAGGGTAATGGAGTTTCGGCTGAAACAGAATTGTGAAAACGGTAGGATGTGCAAGGCCAGTCAGAAGTTTACAAGAATAAATGACTCCTGCAGAAGCAGGAAGAGAAGATACACCCTGGATTAGTTACAGAAGACTGCAAAGATATCCTGCTGTAATGCCACTCTGAGACAATGGAGTGAAACTGAAGATAAAGCTAGGCTCAATTATATCAAGGTCTGCAGAAAGGATGTGAAGAACTTGGGAGATAGTTTGACTTTGTCAGAGTCACACAAGTTAAGAGCCTTCTTCAACTTGTGGTCATGCAAGTCTGATTTGAAACATGGACTGCGATAAGGGAAGGAAAGATTTAGAGGTGATAACGCAATCAAGAACTTTGAAGAGCGAAAGATCATTGGATGTGGGGTATTAACCAAAAAAAAACCCTTTGGTATTCTAAGGGGATAGATGACAATAACAGATATGAAAGAGAAGACAGTACCTTGGATGGGAGAGCTATTCGCAATAACAGCTAATGCTGGGACCAGGAAAGGATACTTGGCAGTAGGTCAGTTGTAGTCATAAAGAATCTGAACTCTAAGAGGGTGAATAGATATGGGAAAACCTAGAGGATGATGGAGTTCATGAGTAGGGTTGGCAGGCACGTCATGAAATGTGGCTGTGAGTATGGGAAAGTGAGGAAGGAAAGCAATAATAACAGTTGACCAAATTGTCTCAGCTTTGGCATTCTGAGATGATCCTGGAATATTGAGCAGTTTTGGCTGATAAGAGCAAGATCCAATCATACTTTATATAGTCCAGCCAGATCTGAGTGACTAAACCAATTGCCCTCCACATCAAATCTATTGAAGTCTGCATCCCTTGCATTTGTGGTTAGAGATGAAGACTACCAAGTGGATTAGCCAGGGTAATAGCTTAACTGGGGACTCATCCGAGGTGGAAGGGAGAATGTAATACTCAAGATCAGTAGTTGAAGAAATTGTGAATGGAGGACAAAAGGGTGGGCACTTAGAAATTTTGAAACTATAGCTGTAAGTGAGTTAAATGATTTTTCCAGGGCAGAAAACAAAGGTGGGGAAGGGGGAGGAAGAACGAGGCAATGTATGATGGCAAGTTCAAAGTTGATGGCCATGAATGTGGGTTGGGAAGCTCTGGTGATGGGAGAGATTAAGATAGGACAATAAACTTGGAATATAATAAATTAAGAGGAAGGTTGAACTCTGATGATGATGATGATTTAAAGATTACAACCAAGGCAGTCCTATAATAGTCTATGAGGGGCAAATGGACGGAATACATAATCAAATTGGAGGGGTGACAGGGTTCCTTTTAGAGAAAATGTGTCATCGAATGCTCGGCAGGTTTGTTTCAAAGATGTGATGTCCACTTTATTATTGACAATAATCTCCTGGAAAAGTAAGTAGATGCTTATAAGCTGTTTCCATTGGCTGTAACATCCTAGAGCAAGGTGCTGTCGTTTCAGGGTTTAAGTGTCAGCTATTTTGTACTGATGAAAAATTTCTTCATTCCAAGGTCAGGAATTTCTGAAGGCAACAGACTGTCGATTTAATTATTTCCAAAACTAATGCTTATAGATTTTTGGGCAGTAACAAAATTGAAGAATTGTAGTAGTATAAATGTTTGACTCTGATCATGCTGGACAATGGAATGATTCTGCCTTATAAAACTGACACCTGCTTTGATTTACTTTGATAGAGGAATACACACCTTTGTGGCAGTACTCAGTCGTGTTAGTGAACTGCTGATTTTTCTTAAATTTTCCAAACAAAAGATACAACTTCGAAAAGCTCATAGTGAAGTCTGAATTATAGTCTGAAATATTTAATTTCCTGTGTGTATACATCTGTCAAGCACTAGGTTTGATTTGGTGTCTGGAAATGGGTAAATAAGTTTTTCCCCTCTGACTTTTCACAAAACATTGTTTGTTTGATTATACAGGAACAGCCGAACCAAGGGCTTACATTCTACAAGCAACAGTGATATATGGGGACCCACACCACTGATAACACCTAAATTTGATTCAAGGTCGGCTTATTAACAGTTCATCTATTTAATAGTAATATTGAAGTTTCTATGAATTGCAAGCTGAAGAAACTTTATATTCTGGTATCTGAACAGAAACATCTGGTGTCAAAAGTTTTTTTTTGAGCTATTAATTTAATTGTAAGATGTGAAATATCCCTCTACCCTCCCTCACTGTAAGATTTGTTTTAGTACAATAGCATTCAAAAACATAATTATGTGCTGAGACCATCTGTTTGGTAAATGGTTCACAGACTGCCAAAGACGACAATGCGCTTACGAAAAGTGGGGGAGCGTGTATATAGTTTTTCTGGAAGTCCACTTTCTGAACCCAAAGAAATGACCATCAATATTCCAACTCAGGATGGACAGGTGAGCTGAGCAGACTTGAAGACTTTCATCATCATTTCTCTAGCAGTTTCTCAATGTGTAAATGAGATTTTTTTAGCATCCTGTGGCTCTAGTGAAGACTGAATCAAATTTTTCCTATGATTTAGAATATTCAACTTCTGGCCAGCAAAATAAACAATACAGATTTTACTCAACTGGATGACAGGACATTTAAAAGTTTTGAGCAACTATCTGTAAGTATTATGTTTTTCAGCTGAGTTTTTGGCTTACTGTGAATTTTCTTGTAGCATGTGGATCTTTATAGCTCCCAAATGAGGGTAAATGTTACTAATGTGATTTCCCGCATTGGGAGGTGGGGTCCTTACCTTTTTTATCCTCAACTTCTGTCTCTCTCATGCTCGCTAGTTGTTGGGTCCTCTCGTTTTTCCACCCCCCCCATCCCCACTTTGACCCCAACGTACCTATCGGCTCATTGTTCTTGCATTTATTCATCCATTGTTCATTGATGACACAGCCTTGTCTTCCAGACCCCTGCAACCACATTCTAACAAACTTACACTGTAGTTTGTTGAGTTACCAGTGTTTTGGGTTTCAACAGTTTTGTCTTTAGTATTAAATGTCTGCTTTGTTGAAGTTAAAGTGCCTGAGAAAACAAATATCTTTCCAAGTGCATGTTTGTAAAGTTAGTTTTTTCCACACTTCAGGGAATTCTGAGATAAACATGTTGACTTTTTAGCAACTCTTTCTCTCTTCATATAAAGAAATACTGCTTCTGAGTTTGCATGAACCTGGCCATGAATTTAGCAATTTCCGCAATTGGACCTTGCTTTTCAAACATCTGATTGTCATGTATCAAAATATATCCTTGAAGAATGGGAACTTAAGAGGTCAGATACTAGAACCATGAAGACTTCCTCCTTTTTTTTTCCATTCTTGCCAGTTCCGGCAAATTGGCTAACGTAGGGTGCTGAAATCCATTATAACACGTGTGTATTAAAGAATGAACAGCTTGAATAATTGCTTGTATAATTGAATGATGTCGCTTAGATTTCTCTTAATTTCAATATTGTTGAGTGCGCAGGTGGGCTTTGGGGAAGCGGTGTGGAATAAATGTGCAGTATTCTAATTTGCATTTGCTTTTACCCTGTAGCGTCAACTCAATGAAATGTTGAAGACACGAAGATGAAAGCTCAGGTGCCAGCCTTCCATACCGGTTTTAAGTAGTATACCATTTAAATTGTACTTAGGTAGTGATTAAAGCTCTTTTTTTTGTTAAAACTGTATTTGTTAATAAATCCTCCTTTTTTATATATAATCAGAAATTGCCCACTACTGGTTCCACTACTGCGCAAAGAAACTGTTTTTGTGTCTCTGAATTTCAAGCCATATCTATGTTCTGGCTGGTTCATGTGTTCACTATGGTGCAAAGCTTTGTCTAAATTCACAACAATTAAGGATTCAATGTATATTATCCTAAATACCAGAATTCATTGTCCATCCCTCATTTAGAAAGATGATTGTGGGAATTTTCCCAAACCACCAATCCAAGCGGTGAAGGTACTTAGTAGTTTGATCTTTTTTACTTTCTTTCTAGGCCACTTCTCTGAGCAATTTAGAATATGCTGCACTTTTTATTGTATTATATTGCATGTAACCTTGACTGGGTAATGGTGGCAGGTTTCATTCCCTAACAAAGTCAAATTTTGAACCGATGGTGGGAATTGAAGTCAATGTCTAGATTGTATTTTAATTATTTTGCTCCCTGGATTTTCTCCTGTGAGTAATGTGTCACTGGATTAACAAAGTTTTCAATTTTTGTATGCATTATATTTGCTCACTTTTTAGAGGAGGCATTAGTAAGGCTAGTTGTAATTAAAAGTTGGAGGTTCCCCTGGACTAAATGAGATGTTTCTGAAGATACTCAGGAGTAGCAGATTGGGGGAGTAGCAGAAAGCATAGGGGATTGTCAAAGAATACAGGAGAATATAGATAGACTGGAGAGTTGGGCGGAGAAGTGGCAGATGGAGTTCAATCCGGGCAAGTGTGAGGTGATGCATTTTGAGAGGTCTAACTCTAGAGCAAACTATACTGTAAACGGAAGAGCCTTGGGAAAAGTTGATGAGCAGAGAGATCTGGGAGTTCAGGTCCATTGTACCCTGAAGGTGGCTGCACAGGTGGATAGAGTGGTCAAGAAGGCATATGGTATGCTTGCCTTCATCGGACGGGGTATTGAGTAAAAGAGCTGGCAGGTCATGTTAAAATTGTACAAGACTTTGGTTCGGCCGCATTTAGAATACTGTGTACGGTTCTGGTTGCCACATTACCAAAAGGATGTGGAAGCTTTGGAGAGGGTACAGAGAAGGTTTACGAGGATGTTGCCTGGTATGGAAGGTGCTAGCTATGAAGAGAGGTTGAGTAGGTTAGGATTGTTTTCATTAGAAAAAAGGAGATTGAGGGGGGACCTGATTGAGGTCTTCAAAATCATGAAGGGTATAGACAGGGTTGATAGAGATAAGCTTTTTCCCAGGGTGAGGGATTCAATAACAAGGGGTCACGCGTTCAAGGTGAGAGGAGAAAAGTTTAAGGGGGATACACGCGGAAAGTACTTTACACAGAAGGTGGTAGGTACCTGGAACGCGTTGCCAGCAGAGGTAGTAGAGGCAGGCACGGTAGATTCATTTAAGGTGCATCTGGACAGATGCATGAGTCGGTGGGGAGCAGAGGGATACAGATCCTTAGGAATTGGGCGATAGGTTTAGACAGTGGATTTGGATCGGCGCAGGCTTGGAGGGCCGAAGGGCCTGTTCCTGGGCTGTAAGTTTTCTTTGTTCTTTGTATACTGAGGGAGTTATGGGTAAGAACTGCAAAGGAACTGACCATAAAATTGCAATTGTCTTGAGGAACAGGACTGGTGCCAGAAGACTGGAGAACTGTATACAGTTGTTCAAATGTGTGTACAAGCTGGGATTACCCTGAAACTAGAGACTTGTCTCTTGAACCTTGATTGTGGGAATACTTTGAGGTGATACTCCAGCATAAAATTTGCAGTCACTCGGATAGGTGTGGATTAATTAGGGAAAGCCAGCATGATTTGTTGAAGGCCACATGTATTTAACATTCTTGAATGAGAATTTTGAGAAGTGAATAGAGAGCGTTGATATGGTGTATATAAAATCCCAAAGAATGTTTGATAAAATGGCGTGGAATATGGTTGCCAGATAAGTAAAACAAAAGAAATGAGGCTCGTAGGGTGGTTGAGTGACAGGAAATTGTATACTAGTGAAGCACTGATTTCAGACTGGATGAAGGCACGTTGAGATCGATTTGCAATATTCCCTCTTAGCTACACAGCCCCTCGGAGGTTTCCATATGCCAATGGACATGACAGTGCGTTGATTTCCAACTCTGGATATCGCTGCTCATTATCCTCAGGTCTGCGCAGTAAAAAGAAACCTTATTGGAATATAGTTCACCAGGCATCTGCACAAAGACTACTGTTTCTGTTAAAATTGCCTAGACTCATGGGTTGGACATAATTTCAAAATGTGCACATAACACTTAGATATGGTGAAGGACACCGATCAACTTGGAGGGAATGGATAGGCACGTGCAGAGACAGTTCAATACAGAGATGTGATATGTTTTGGTACAAAGCATGAGGGGAAGCATTAGAAAATCAAAGATATTTCTAAAGGGGTGTTTGAACAGAGAGGTTATATGTACATTAATCTTTGAAGGTGTCTGGCAAGGTTGAAAAGTGATTTTTTTTTTTTAAATAGCGTTGTACAGCACAGAAACTGACCATTCGGTCCAACTAATTCATGCTGACCAGATATCTTAAATAAATCTAGTCCCACTTGCCAGCATTTGGCCCATATCCTTCTAAACTCTTCCTATTCATGTACCCATGTAGATGCCTTTTAAATGTTGTAATCGTACCAGCCTCCACCACTTCCTCTAGCAGCTCATTCCATACATGCACCACTCTGCATGACAAAGTTGCCCCTTAGGTCCCCTTTAAATCTTTCTCCTCTCACCTTGAACCTGTGTCCTCTGGTTTTGGACTCCCCTGACCCTGAGAAAAAGACCTTGGCTGTTCACCCTATCCATTGCCCCTCCATGACCTTATAAACTTCCACAAGGTCACCCTTCAGCCTCCAATGGTCCAGGGAAGATGGCCCCAGCCTATTCAGCCTCTCCCTCTAGCTCAAACCCTCCAACCCTGACAACAACTTTCTAAATCTTTTCTGTGCTCTTTTAATTTTCACAACATCCTTCCTATAGCAAGGATAGAGGACTCAATTACAAAAATACAAGTTATGAAGAATCTTCAGGAAACTCAGATTTGGCATCAACTGGACAATTGTTCCCAGTCTTGTTCTCTGCACTTTGAGGAGGATCTGAAAGTTCAAGAGAGGATGAGGATTTTAAAGAATGGTTCCAGGGAGGTGAGACTTAAAAACATTAGAAATTAGGAGCAGACCTTTCAGCCCTTCAAGCCTGTTCTGCCTTACGCTATGATCATGGCTGATCATCCAACTCTGTCCCCTGTTCCTGCTTTCTCCCTATTCCCTTTGGCCCAAGCAAGCATATCTAACATAAAAACATTCAATGTTTTGGTTTCAACTGCTTTCTATGCCAGAGAATTCTATAGGCTGACCGGTCTCTCGCTCATCGCCCCCGACCCCCGTATCTCAGTCCAAATTGGCCTACCTGTATCCTTAGGGCAGCCTGGTCACGTACCCTGTCTAGTCCTGTTAGAATTTTATAGTTTCTGTGAGAACTTCTCTAATTCTTCTTAGC
Organism: Ginglymostoma cirratum; assembly: GCA_024137785.1. Taxonomy (NCBI): domain Eukaryota; kingdom Metazoa; phylum Chordata; class Chondrichthyes; order Orectolobiformes; family Ginglymostomatidae; genus Ginglymostoma; species Ginglymostoma cirratum. The sequence continues at coordinate 32,607,643 of JAHRHZ010000026.1, forward strand.
TCCAATGAATAGTCCTACCCAATCCAGAGTCTTCATACATCAGTCCTGCCATCCCAGGAGTTAGTCTAATAAACCTTCAATGCATTTCTGTCCATAGCTAGTTTATCCTCCCTCAAATAAGGAGACAAAAAAAATCACAAACAATATTCCAGCTGTGGCCTTACAAAGGATGTATAGAATTGCATCAAGAAAATAATCCTTTCACCATGAAGACCAAAATACCATTTGCCTCCATCACTGCATGTTCCACATGCATGCTTACCTTCAGTGACTGGTGTTTGAGGAAACTTTTTGGTCTTGGTGCACCTCCCCTTTTCCTAATTTGTCACCCTTTAGGTAAGCTGCCTTCTTATTTTTGCTACCAAAGCTTTTGCAGCCTTGTGTTTATTCTCATTTATACTTTGTTCGTGGATTCGCCCAGTCTCTCAACTTGGTCAAGTCACGTGAAGCATCTCTGCATTCTTAAGTTCAGTCTCCCACTCAGCTTTGTGTGGTCTGCAACCTTGGAGATTTTATATTTGGTTCCCTCATCTGAATCACTCCAGTGAGATGGATTGACGGGAGAAGTTGGGATTGTTCCTTTTGCAGAGAAGGTTTAAAGGAGATGTGATAAAACTTCAGGAATCTGCGCACAGGAGCTGTTCCCACAGTGGAAGGCTCAAGAACCAGAGATTGCCATTTTACAATTAATGACAAAAAGCTCAACAGGTAGATAACTGGTAGGGGCGAGTGGAATCTGCGCAGTGAATGAGAGCATTCAGTTTTGGCGTTCAAAAGAAAATTGGATAAACACCTGAAGGAAAAAGTCACTTGCAGGGCTGTGTGGAAATCGTGGAGGATTGAATTCCCAGAATTCAATATGTTGTTATTGTTGTGAAGAAACTGCACAGGCAAAACAGACTGGTTATAGCTCAGAATACCATTCAGTCTGTGGTGACTCCATTCCCTGAGCCAAGTTGACTGCTGCAGAAAGATGGATTTGCACTTCTTTTAACAAAAGAGAAATTGCTGAAGATATAACAGGAACTGTACCATAAAGGTCATTAAATGTCTAGGAATAAAACTGGAAATGTGACTTTTATTTTCTTCGATGTCCAGAGAGAGACACTCTAATTCTGCAAATAGTCCATTCGTCCATTTTTTTGTTTGACAGGAGAAGAGTAGTATGGGGTACAAAGAAATGAAGCTGGAGAAGTAATAATGGGGTACAAAGAAATGGCAGAGGAACTGAATAAGTACTTTGCATGTCTTCATGGCAGAAGACATCAGCATAGCAGAACTTCGAGAGTCAGGGACAGAGGTGTGTGTAATGTTCATCAAGAAGAATATGTTGGGGAAGCTCAAAGGTCTGAAGGTGGTAAATCACCTGGACCAGATGGACTATACCCCAAGACTCTGAAGGATAGCTGAGAAGTTTGGAGAGGCATTGGTGGTGCTCTTTCAGGAATTACGAGTTAACAAGGGTTCCAGAGGATTGGAAAATGGTTAATGTAACCCCTGTTTAAGAAGGGAGGAAGGCTGAACATAGGATTTTTTTATATATTCATTTTTTGTGCGCTGTGGATGTTGCCAGCTGGCCAGTATTTATTGCCCATCCCTAGTTGCCCTTGAAGTTGGTGGTTAGCTACCAGTCATAGGCCAGTTAGATTGACCTCCAGTCATTGGTAAGATTTTAGAGTCCTTAATTATGAAATTGCAGTGTACTTGAAAGTGCACGGTAAAAGTGGGTTGAGTCAGCGCAAGTTCGTTAAGGGGAAGTCATGCATGACAAGTCTCAAAATTCTTTGAAGGGGTAACGAGCAAGTTAGAGAAAGGAGAACTGGTGGACGTGATCTACTTGGTTTTCCAGGAGGCCTCTGACAAGGTGCTGCACAGGAGGCTACTAAATAAGCCCATGGTTTTAGAGCCAAGGTACTGTCATGGATAGAGGATTGGCTGACTGGCAGAAGGCAGAGTGGGAATAAAGGGGTCTTCTTCAGAATGGCAGCCAGTGACAAGTGGAGTTCCACAGGGGTCAGTGTTGGGACCACAACTATTCATGTTATTCATTCATGATCTGGATGAAGGAACTGAGGGCATTGTTGCTAAGTTTGCTGATGGCACAAAGGTAGATGGAGTGACAGGTAGTGTTAAAGAAACGGAGATGCTGCAGAAGAACTTGGATTAGGAGACTAAACAAAGAAGTGGCAGGTGAAATACAGTGTGGGAGTGTGTGAAGTCATGCACATTGGTAAGAAGAGGTGTAGACTATTTTCTAAAATGGAGAAAGGCTTTGGAAATTTGAAGCACAAATGAACTTGAGAGAGTCCTAGTTCAGGATTCTCTAGAAGTTAGTAGAAGGTTCAGTTGGCAATTAGGAAGGCAAATGTAACAAGCATTCATTTTCAGAGGGCAAGAATACAAGAGCAGGGATGTACTTCTGAGGCTGTATAAGGCTCTATTCAGACAGTGTTTTTAATATTGTGAGCATTTTTGAGCCCTGTATCTAAGGAAGAATGTGCTAGTCTTGGAAGAGTGAAGGGAAGGTTTATCAAAATAATCCTGGGGTTGAAGGGATTGTCATATGAAGAGCGGTTGAGGACTCTGGGTCTATTCTCCAAGTTTAGAAGGATGAGGGGTATTCTCTTTGATACTTACAGAATATCGAGAGACCAGGATAGAGTGGTTGTGGAGAGGTTTCCACTGTTTAGGAGAGATTAGGACCTGAGGGCACAGTCTCAGAGAGAGGGATCATACTTTGGAACTAAGATAAGGAGGAATTTCTTTAACCAGAGAGTGGTGAATCCGTGGAACTCATTGTCACAGAAGGCTGTGGAGGCCAAGTCATTGTGTGTTTAAGACAGCGATAGATAGGATTTTTGACTAGTTGGGGGATCAACGGTTATGAGGTAGAAGGCAGGAGAATGGTGTTGAGAAATAAGTCAGCCATGATTGAATGGCAGAGCAGATTGGGCCAAATGGCTTGATTCTGCTCCTGAGTCTTATGGTCTTTTCTATACATTCAGTTTGGGACAGATAGCCAGAAGCTGCAAGCTTAATAAATCTGTTGAAATGAATGGAGCTGAAAGAACCCAGGGCTAAATTGTTCCATCGTTTCACTTGTAGATGGCAGTATAGTACTATAGAACTGTCACTGCAAAAGTATTAACACACTTTGAAAGGAAGTCTAAATGAAAAATAAAATAATAGAACTATCATCAGGCAAGAGCTGAAGCAAGTGCTGTAGAAAGGGCGGGGTGTCACATTTCATGTGAATCGAAATTTGGAAAGTTGGAAAAAGTCAAGTCGCCATTTTCTTGGAAGGATATTATTAAGCTGGAGAGGGTTCGGAAAAGATTTACCAGGAAGTTTCTGGGAATGGACGACTTGAGATTTAAGCAGATGCTGGATAGGTTGGAACTTTTTTCACTGGAGCATAGGAGGTTGAGAGGTGACCTTATAAAGGTTCATAAAATGGAGGAGTATAAACCAGTTGTCTTTGCCGTAAGAGTAGGGGATTTCAAGACTAGGGGGCATATTTTTAAGGTGAGAGGAGAAAGATTAAAGAGACGTGAGGGGCAATTTTTTTTTTTATTTTTCTTTTTTACACTGAGTGGTTTGTGTGTGGAATGAACTTCCAGAGGAAGTGGTGGATACAGGTACAGTTACAATGTTTAAAAGACATTTGAATAGGTACTTGAATAAGAAATGTTTGGAGGGATATGGGCCTAGTGCAGGCAGGTGGGAATAGTTTAGTTTGAGATTATGATCGGTATGGACTGGTTGGACTGAAGGGTCTGTTTCTGTGCTCTGACTCTAGAATATGGCTGCAATGCAAGACTATGATAAGATTTAAGACTTTAGTTACAACTATAGACAGTTGAGAGAGTCAATTTAAAGGTTTAAATAATCCTGGTTAATTACATGACTCATTCCAGGAACAAGTATGTTTTCACATACTTAAGAGTTTATTAAATTTATTTTAAGTACAAAATACGTGACACTTAACGAAAACAAAAGTTTTCAGTCAATCTTCTCAAAACACTGGCTTGTGACACTGGTTGACTGGGCAAAGCATCTTGTTCTCTTTTTTGTTTCTTTCTCGTACACTAAAACATTGGAAATCACCTCTTGCTGGCCCTGCTCCCTGTGCATGTCTCTTGATTCATTCTTAAACATACACATCACTTTGTAAGAACATTCCTTTTGAAATCGCTTGTCCATATCAATCTGCAGGTTGGCATGCCACTATTTTGCATACTGATAATGTACCAATTGTGCCTGCCTTAGACCGTGTGATGTCAATTCCTAGGAGATTTGAAACTATATTTAAGTTACTAACAAATACACCTTAATGTTATTAGAAACCCCAAAGTCCATCAATGTATTTTAATTGAAAGAACCATTTATCAATGTTGGACTTGACCACAAATCTAGTGCTTAAGACAAGTTAAGTAAAACTGGCGTGTAGAAGCTACTGCTGCTTAAAAATTGATGCGGTGTATACAATAAAATATTGTTTTAATATATTGACTATTCCAGACGTAACAGAATGCACATTGAATGTATTATTTTGTGTCTTTAGTCAACCCAGTTTAAAAAGGTCAAGATAATAATGCACCAATGTAATGTGTGTACATTTGCACACATGCATACCCAAAAGCCTTTTTATATACTTCAACATTTCTCTCTCAAACCAATTAATTTACAAAGCTAAACCAGTTTAAAACATGCAGAACTGTGCCCTAAGTAAAAGCGGCATCCACTTTAGAAAGCATTGGTTCCTGGGACAAGCCCAGTAGAGACAGGCACGGGAATTCCTAGAGGCCTGGTTCTCCACTAAGAAAGCCAACAACAACACACAGAGCTAGACCCTATATACTGAGAAGGAAAACCATAAGTGAGGTAATCCAGCTCAACGGACACCAGAGTTTAAATAACTGGCGGGAAAACACACCGACGCTTCATCGGAGGCTGCACTGCTGACGTTACCCAACAGCCTAATGAAACATCTGTGGAATAACAAACCAGCTCGGTGAGCCAACCAGCCACAACAAGCATTGGTTCGTTTGTCCTGTGATTAGCCATAAACTTTGTGTCTTCACCACAATGTTCATTAACTTAGGCCATTAAACAGCAAAAGAAAACAAACCAATGCTCTTCCTACTGAAAATGCTCAACAACCAAATGTAATTAAACAGTTGAGTTCTTTACTTGTTTAATCAAGTTGCAATTATTTTAAAATACATGGTCCCACACAGTGTAATGGCAACCATAAGTTGAAAGGAAGTGACCAAGTGAATACATACAAGTGCAGCAGGAAATGAGGTTCGGCTCGGAAGTTACAGGCAATTACTCCCCTTCTTGGAACTGCAACAGGTAGAATATAACTGACCAGTTTACTGTGTTACTGTTTTACTCACAGTGCACTGACTTGATTTACTTTGATGATCCATCCAGACATTAAATACAACAGCTTTCAATATTGAGATAATTCAGCTAGTGAAGCAAATTGTGGCGCAAGACACAGTCACAACAAGATGAGCACAAATCTGTCAGCAATCAGTAGCAATGTAGAACTGAACCCTTCCAGTAACAATTTGCAATTATCACCCTTAACATAAAATTCCCCAAAGCATTCCATAAACACAAGAATAGATTGGGGGGAAAAAAAAACATTTTATTTATTCATGCAATATGGGTATCATTGGTGAGGCCAACATTCACGACCAGAGAGCAGTTAAGAATCAGCAACATTACTGTGGACCAGGAGTCACGTGGGCCAGACAATGTGAGATGGCAGATTTCCTTCCTAAAAGGTCGTCATTAGGTTAGCTTGCTTTCAAAATTCAGATTTACACTGAATTCAAATTTCACTATCTGCCACTGTAATATTTGAGCCTATGTCCCCAGAAACATTGCCCTCGTCACCCAGAACACTGGGTTAGTGATATTTGTTGTGAAGTATTTGCAGATTGGGAGCCAGGGTGTTAGAATTTGGTGTTTGTAAAATGCTTGGGGTGAAAGTAGTGCTTGGTCCCTTTAGAAGATAGTGTGCTTTTTCTATGCTTAGAGATTCAAACTGAATGTCTGGACAGCAGCTTGTGGGTTTGCAGGGGCACAGAGAGCATTTGAATTGAAACATTTGTATCAAAAAACTGTACATTCAGCAGGCTGAGCAGCAGTTTTGTTTGTTATTAGGGCAATAAGTTTTGAAATTAGCCAATCAATTTGAACCAGGCACTTGGATACCAAAAAACCTGTAAACATTTAATTATGATGGTTTTTACAACACAGGACCAATCCTCTTGTAATAAATATTGATTATGTCAGCAAGGGTATAAAAGAAGGGGCAAAGACGGGAGAGCAAACTGTCATCTGCCAGAGTTAACTGCTCTCGGCTCTCGAGAGAATCGCTGGATCTCACAGTCTTCTCTAAATTTTAGAAAAAAGCACCATCTAAATCAATGGTGCCAATGGCACAACTAACGAACATTCCTCACGGAACATTTGTCAGAGAGCACACAATATTCTGGAAGGCACGTGACCCAGCTGTAACTTAGAGACGCTAAATACTACTTTTTTAAAATTTTATTTTATGTAAGTATGATTTGTATTTATTGGAACAGCACGCCCTCAGGAATAGTTAGAAGTTAGAAGGTGTTTATTCAGTTTGTTAATAAACTAGTTAATTTGTTCACTCTTAGAGTTAGATAAATAAATTGGTACATGTTGAATGTAAAGTGAGTGTCAGGGATCTGTTTTATTTAACCACTAGAAGTTGCTGAAGGGCAGGTTTTCATCACTTTTCACACCTTTTTAACAGATTATAAGGCAAGGTGCTCCTCTTTGGGTGTTTTGGTTTTAGTTCTTGGTGTGGGGTGGGGGGGTGGGGCGTGCCACCGTCCGCATTACCACTACTCCATAAGAGCAGTGGTTAATAGTGACATTTTATGGAGTATCTTGAAGGAGGAAAGGCCTAGAAGAAATCAGATGGGCCAATAGGGCAAGGAGTGGCAGATGGAATTTAATTCAGGTAAATATGAGGTGTTGTATTTTGGAAAGGCAAATCACGGCAGGATGTATGCACTTAATGGTGGGGTTCAAGGCGAGTTGCTGAACAAAGAGACCTTGCGTTGCATGTTCATATTTCCTTAAAGGTAGACATGATGTAGCGGTGCCGGTGTGGACAAATTCAGAAGTCACATGACACCAGGTTATAGTCCACCAGGCTTATTTGAAATCACAAGCTTTTGAAGCGATGCTCCTTTGGTCAGGTGATGAAGGAGCAGCGTTCTGAAAGATTGACATTTCAAATAAACCTGTTTGACTATAATCTGATGTTGTATGTCTTCCGACCTAGAAAATGAAGTCACAGGTAGACAAGATAATGAAGGAGGCATTTGGTACGCTTGTCTTTATTGGTCAGTACATTGAGTACAGAAGCTGGGATGTCATGTTGTGGCTGTACAAAACATTGGTTAAGCCAGTTTTGGAATACTGTGTTCAGTTCTAGTCTCCCTGCTATAGGAAAGATGTTGTGAAACTTGAAAGGATGCAGAATGGATTTACAAAGGTGTTGCCAGGGATCGAGGGTTTAAGATGTAGGGAGAAGCTGAATAGGCTGGAGCTATTTTCTCTGGGGCATTGGACATTGAGGGGGGACCTTTATAGAGGCTTATAAAATTATGAGCAGTATGGATAGTGTGAATAGCCAAGGTCTTTTTCCCCACAGGAGGGGAGTCCAAAGCTAGAGGGCATAGGTTTAAGGTGAGAAGGCGAAGATATAGAAGGGACCTAAGGGGCAACCTTTTCACACAGGGTGGTCAAAGCAGGAAGAGTTATGAGCAACCTACCTGCCTCACTGCCAGTTAATGCCCACTTAACGACCTCACCTCAGCAGGAATTTCCAAAAGTAAATCCTGTCAGCATTGCTTGCTGATTACCAAAGGGTTCCTTGTTCAAAGGCACTCTGTTCCTAATCGAGAGAGCCCAGATCAGAAGATTGGGGCCCAGTGGTGGGTGCATTATTCACAGTACTCAGTGCATCCAGTAGTGGAGCAAAGCACAGCGAGGGGCCTTTGGTCCTGGAGGAATCTGCCACTGCCCAGTAAGTTACCTGATCCACATTGAGTTTGGCATCCTTCCCAAAAGTAATCAACGCAGCGCTTGCACTGGCTCACCAGTCAGCAGATTAGACCCATGTCACTCTGACTAAATATTGCCCAAGGTGGAGTGTTTACGACAGCAAATAGGCTCAGATCACAATAAACAAACACCCAAAGAAGTCTTTCACAAGTTCATAGAATCCCTACAGTGTGGAAGCAGACATTCGGCCCACTGATTCACACTGACCCTCCAAAGAGCATCCCACCCAGACCTATCCACTACCCTGTCTCTGTAACTCCGCATTTCCCGTGGTTAATCCATCCAGCCTGCGCATCTTTGGACTGTGGGAAGAAATTAGATCACCCAGAGGAAACCCACACAGACATGAGGAGATTTCTTTCAAGTAAAACTTCTTGCAGTCAGGGTTCAATAATGATCAAATAGTTTCTTTCAGAAGCCTATCCAGCTAAAATCCAGTATAAAATAGAACTAAAGAGCATTCATTCATTCTTACTTTGCAACCACTAAAATAGAAACAATAGTTTGTTTTTATTAAGACTTCAGAGTTGAACATTGCTCCAAGTTGCAATTGGATGCCAAGCCAAAGGTCTCAAGGATTAACAAGCTGTTCACTTCATTGACTATTTGTGAGGCTATGTCTGTTCATGTCAGCCATTTTCTACCTACTCTCCCAAAATATATCACCGGTTCAGTGGTGTCACTGAAAATATATGTTTTGCTCCTTTTTTCTCCAACTGTTTTTCTGAAAGGTATACATTTGTTCTTTACAGACTCCTTCACTGATTAAACCCAAGACATTAACATTCTTAACCTTTCTTTTTAATTTACTCCAAGTGAAATATTGATCTGGTCTTAAATAATTCTGCATGAATTATTTGAAAACTAAAATAACAAATTTAATGCGGTTTGTGCAATACATTTACCCAGCTTCTAGACAGCCAGCAGATGGCGGTAAATGCTTAATCTTTTAACCATCACTCAAACCAGGCACAACGCACATATAGAGATAATAGGAGCTGCCGATGCTGGAGAATCTGAGATAACAAGGTGTAGAGCTGGACGAACACAGCAGGCCAAGCAGCATCAGAGGAGCAGGAAAGCTGATGTTTTGGGTCCAGACCCTTGAAGAAGTCAGCTTTCCTACTCCTCTGATGCTGCTGGGCAGCTGTGTTCATCCGGCTCTACACCTTGTTACAACAAACATTATAGTCAGTCAACTTTCCAAATTGGATTGGTAATAAAATAATCACATGGAACTTCAGGAAAAGAATGAGACTGACAGTAAATTAATGACTGTGGAGAAATGTTTAGATTTCTTTCTTTATTCTTTCATGGGATGAGGGCATCATTGGTGAGGCCAATATTTCTTGCCCGTTCCTGATTGCCTTTAACCTGCATGGTGTAGAGGTGCTGGTGTTGGACTGTGGTGGACAAGGTTAGAAGTCAGACGACACCAGGTTATAGTCCAACTGGTTTATTTGAAATCTTAAGCTTTTGGAGTGCTGTCCCTTTTGTCTCTTCACCTGACGAAAGGGCAACCCTCTGAAAACTTGTGATTTCAAATAAACCTACTGGACTATAACCTAGTGTTATCTGACTTCTGACTTTAGACTGGATGGTACCCCCATTTTGGTTATTTGAAAAATCTCTGGTTGCGTTTTTGGTTGCACTTCAGACCCACACTCCTGATCTTTGGGCACCTGGTGCAGAGGAATGTGGGCAGATAAATAATCTTCTAGTGGGTCTGCTCCTGGGCACGACCAGGCTGGTTATAAACAGGTCCAGGCAGTGGCCCTTGGAAGGGATCATCTCTGCCAACTGTCTACGGCTTTTCTGCAATTATGTCATGTCTACGTATGCTTGGAGAAGGAGCACAAGATATCCCTTGTTGGTCTCGATGCCTTTAGAGAGATGTAGGCACCACAGGAGATACAGTGCTTTATTTCCCCCTCCAACTCCATTCTGGTTTAGTGCCTTCCTGCTCTCCCTACCCCACCCCATCACCTTTGATGGTTTGCAGTACCCATAAAGGGCTTTGCTTGTAAAAATTCAGTCAGCTACATCAGTAATTACTGGCAGTGGTTGCTTGTTTAAAAAAAATGTATACTGCATGGCCTGCTGGACGATTTCAGAGGATAGTTAGTCAATCACACTACTGTGGGACAGACCTAATGAGGACAGTTTTGTGTTATGTCTCACAAATACCTTCAAGAGTCATACTGATGATATTGTCACTGCAGCACAGCATGTCATGGAAGGGTTTGAAGGTTTGATACTTGCATCTCTGATTCAGATCATTTGAAGCATGGCACTCTACTGGAAGCATATCCCTCTGCTGTTACTAATAGGTTAATGTTAGCCTAGATATTTAAGTGCCTGAGGTTTTAATGTTGGTACAGATTGGCCAGTTGTAATAACTGTTTTACATTCTTCAATAAGTCTATACCCCTACCCAGTTTCTCATTTTAGTCAAGATAAGCAGTGCTGCATCAGGCATCTGGTGGCAAACTCACACCAGATTTCCTTCTCTAATGGATGTGTGTGAATCAGGTCAATTTTATGACAATTCAATGATAGTTTCATGTTCACCTTTAATGAAACCAGCTTTTGTTTCCAGATTTGTTTTTGGTTAATCAATAATTATATTTGACCAACTGCCATGATGGGATTTGAACTCTTGTCCTGGAATATTAGCCTGGCCTTCAGGATCACCAATGCCACTAGCCTAACATCTCCCTATTCTATTTGCTTTCTGTCAAATTTAGAACAACATTGCATTTAAAATAGCTTCTTTCAGATCCTGCTTTTTATGTGATTTTTTTTAAATGACTCCAAACGGTATTTGTGAAATGGGTAGAAATTCATTCTACAAAACACGTAAAAACTGAGATAAACCAGGAAAAAACTGACAGCTGAGAAAGAAAGTGACAGCTGAGGGACGACCCTATGAGATATCTGCAGGTCATTATTTACGGAGCAGGTTAGCTCAACGTTTGATGAGTCCTCAGATCAATTGTTGTACCAAAGCTTGGTTTTTACTATCAGCTGTAAGGGATTTTGAGGCACGGTTTAAGGAAGAGTTTTCTGCCTTGTGACCTGGCCAGCATTTAGCCCACGATGAGCTGCACTAAAACCTGCAGAGCTGGCCATTTCTTTTATTGCTGTCTGTTGGATCTTGCTGTCCATAAGTGCCCCCTCTTTACTCGGGATTGAAATCTGGTCATGAATAATAAGAAAATCCGTGAGCCTAATGGTGCAAATTGGTTTCGCTGAACAAAGAAACATGTTTATTCAAATAAAAGGCCATTTAAATTGATTCACAAATTACTATGCTTCTGTGATGGTGCATCGTGGCTCAGTAGTTAGTACTGCTGCCTCACAGCACCAGGGACCAGGGTTCAGTTCCACCCTCGGGTGACTTACTATGTGGGGTTTGCATGTTCTCCCCATGTCTGCGTGAGTTTCTTCCCAGTGCTCCAGCTTCCTCCCACAGTCCAAAGATGTGCAGGTTAGGTGGATTGGCCATGCTAAATTTCCGATAGTGTCCAGGGATGTGCAGGCTAAGTGGATTAGCCATGGGAAATGTGAGGTTATGGGAATATGGTGAAATGCTGTTCAGAGGGATGGTGCAGACTTGATGGGCTGAATCGCCTCTTTCACACTGTTGGAATTCTGTGTGAAATGGACTCCCAACAGCTTCAGACTGTGAACACCACAATCTGTTTTGATTTGTTTTTGCCAAGTGCATGTTTTTTCTGCTTTCAGACAGAACTGTCCTTTATTCTGCCATTAGCATGTACTCTTCACCAATGCTTTGTTTCTATAATAACCACGGTCTTTGCCTTTTGTTCCGTGACACTTTGTAATCTCTTGTATTCTCTAACTTATGCCTGACCATCACTTTAAGTTTTATCTCCTTCCTTTCAACTATAGAAAACCCATCACATTGGAACCTTTCTTCAGTTCTGAGAAAGTGATACAGAGCTTAAAATTCTGTTTCTCTTTCTGTAGATGTTGCCAAAACAGTTCAGCTTTTCCAGCACTTCCCGTATCTTTTATATTTCAGATCCTCAGTAGGATTTTGTCTTTTTTATTCATTTCTAAAGTATTAACTCTTGGAATTACTGTGTAAAAGGCAGAATGATACATAATGCAAAGTGGTGAAGTTTGAGAGTTTGTGTTCATGAAACTTTGAGGCATTTCTAAATATAAAAGTCAAATACGTGCACCTGTGTTGCAAATACAGTAAAATAATCTTAAAAGAATGTGTTTATGTCTGTTGTGAATAATGGATAGACATGATTGTAGGGTGACCAAGACTGGGAACTTTATATTCAAGTGTATTCGGTGTTTTGAAAGAATAGGCGAAAAGGAAAGGAGGTGGGGTAGCTTTGTGAATAAAGGTTGGTATCAGTGTGGTGTTCAGTGGTGATACACGTACAATAGATAATGATGTGGAAGCAGTTTAGGTGGAAATAAGGAATATCAAGGAGACAAACATATAGATGAGAGTCATATATAGACCTCTGAAGAGTTGCCTTATTGTAAGACAAAGTATAAATTGGGAAATAGTAGAGATATGTAAGAAAGAGACTACAATTGATTTTAGATCTGCATATTGACTGGACAAATCAGATGAGCAAGGGTAACTTGGTTAACAGACTTGTAGAGTGCATCAGGGATTGTTTCTTAGAGCAGTACATTAGAGCTGTTACCTGGGAACAGGTTATTTTGGGTCTAGTAATGTGTAATGGTGTAGGTTTACTAAGAGATCTCATAATTAAGGGTACTGTGGCAAGTAGTAATTGCAACATGGTGGGATTTCAAATTCAGTTTGAGAGAGAGCAACACGGGTCTGAAACCAGTGTCCTCAACTTAAACAGGGACAGTAGCAAGGGTACGAAGAATTATCTGAAGCAGATGTTCCCAACCTTTTCAACACTTCAATTAAATAAACAATTCCACAGCATACCTACTTTCTTTCAGTTGAATTAATTGCTCAAAAATTTCACATTCACTCACATTGACCACAGTTACATTCTCACTACAGAGGTTTGCAACATAGTGTATAAGACAAGATGAAGAAAGATCAAATGCATCAATGTTTCACTTTTCATAATGATGCATTTTCAAAATCTGCTCAACTCAAGTATGTCTATAGCCCCTAGATCTTTTCCACACCCTGCACTGAACCGATACATCATTGAAATTCAATGGAGCAGAGCAAATGGCAAGGTAAATTGCAATGTACCAGGTTAGCAGGAAAACTGAGACTGACCGACTACATTGAATCCAGGGAGGAATTGATGAGAGGCCCAACAAATCTTGCTTCATTGACAAACACACCCTCCGGACATTAACTTGTTTTTCCTAATGCCAACAAAAAAACACACATGAGCACAATTGCTTGGCTACTAGTTTCAATGATCGAGATCTCACTTCGGTCCATGACCCCTGCATTGAGGACGTTTGCGTGTTTTAGAACCAAGAGATCTACTCTTCACTTTTAACTCGATTAATTTTCACAATTTCCAGTTTAATTTTTGTTTAAGCTGTTTAAGGTAAAACATAGAATTTCCTTACCTTTGTATAAAGTTTCATTTAGACAGTTCTCGCAACACATCAGTGTGCCACAGCACATCCGTTGAAAACCATTGTTCTGAGGTGAACTGGGAAAAGAGATAAAGTCCCGAATAAGAAGTAGTAAACATTTAAACAGTATTGTATAATGCTCAGCAAACAAAAAATACCAGACAGATTTAATGAAGGGGCACCGGTAGATCTGGTGTATTTGGAAGTTACTGAAGAGATTTGAGCCTATAGTATTGGGATAATGTATTAGCATGGACTGAGGCTTAGTTCACACACAGAAGACAGAGTTAGGATTCATTCCAAATTGGAAAATGTAATCAGTGTGGTGCCACAAGGATCTCATTTATTTACCATCTATTTTAATGACTTGGAGGTGATGGCAGAGTGTAAAGTATTCAAATTTGCTGACGATACAACAGTAGGTGGGAGAGCATGTTGTGATGAAAGGAAAGTGAATCTGTAAGGTAACATAGAGCGATAGGTTGAGTGATTTGGCAAAAAACTTGGCAGATGGAACTTAATGAAAGATTGTGAGGGCATGCCCTTTGGTAAGAAGAATTAAAAGGCAGACTATTATTTAAATGGAGAGAGATTCCCAAAAAGTGCAGCACTGTGGGATCTGAGTGTTCTTCTGCATGAAGCACAAAAACATTAGCATGCAAGTGCAGCAATTGGTTAAAAAGCCGAATGAAACGTTGGCTTTTATTACTGAGAAGGTGATGTTTAAAAACTGGGAAGCTTTGTTGTAACTGTACCAGATATTGGTGACACCATGCCTGGAGTATTGTGTATGGATTTGGTATCTTTATTTAAGGAATGCTATGTTGGCATTGAAGGCAGTTCAAGAGAGATTCACTAGGCTGATGGCTGGGATGAAAGGGTTGACTTATCAATAACAGCTAAACAGTTTAGGTCTTTAATTCATCAAGTTTAGAAGAATGAGGGATGATCTAATTGAAAATCATCAGATTCTGAGGGAATTTGACATGGTAGATGTTCAGAAAATCTTTCCACGAACGGGGGAATCTCAAAATAGGGGACATTGTTACAGAATGAGGAGACACCTATTTAACCTTAAGATTCAATGGAATTTATTCTCCCATAACATTGTGAATGTCTGGAATTCTCTACACCAGTGAGTTGTTGAAGCTAGATCACTGAAAGTATTTAATGAAGAGGTAGATAATTTGTTGAAATAGCAAAGATTTGAGGACAACAATGGCATGAAAAAGGAGTTGAGGCCTGGGCAAATCAACCATGATTTTGTTGAAAGGGGTAAGATTAAGGGGCTGAATAGCCTACTCCTGCTGGAATTTTTTCTGTTCTGGATCCACTTGTACCTGATGTATCTGTGATGTTATCCCATTCACCCGTCCTGATGGTGAATAGACAAGTAAGTGCAGCCTTCTTGACCAAAAATCCAACGAACAGGTCCCACCAAAGCAATTTGAGAACTTGAATTTGACTTTAAAAAGGATCTAGAGATTTTAAAAAAACTGATACTGGTAGTAGTGACTTGGAACATCTGAAAATCCAAACTGTTTCACTCACGTCCTTCAGCAAAGGAGACGTGTCATCCTTACCTGTTTTGAGTTTTATGTCCTAGACCAGCCTGGATAGCTCTTGCAAAGACAAAAACTGCTGCAGAAACTCAGCAAGTCTGGCAGTATTTTTGAAGAGAAAGCTGTGTTAATGTTTCGGGTCCAGCGAGCGCTCTTCAGAAGCGCAGTCCTCCAGCATCTGCAGTTCTTAGTTTTGTTTTTATGGTTAACTCGTAACCACTTTCTAAAATGTTAATCACACCACTCAGTTTTCAAAGAGAAACTAATGCCTCCTGAAGAAACATGTCCACCACCATCTTCTCTGGGCAATTCAGACTGACAATATATGCCAGTCTTACCCTCGATATCCTGAGAATGAGGGAAAAGTAACTGAACTGTTAAATATGGGCTAATCCCTGTTACTAAGAAATGAATACTACTCTACAGGAAAATGTGCTTCCCCTGATTGGTGATCAGCCTCACGCAGATATCTACATATCTGCTCAGATAGGTCACAATGAAGTTCCAAAGAAACATCAACTCCGTTTCTCTCTCCACAGATAGTGTGGAGTTTCTACAGAATTCTATGAACCTGTTTCAGATTTTCAGCATCCACAGTATTTTGCTTTTATTACATTCCAGTAAAGTTGATTGTGGGATAAACAATGGCCAGATCACTGGGGAAATTGAACTGCGTTTCTTTGAAATTATGTTCTGTGGATCATTTACATCCTGCTAAGAGGGCAGGCAGGGTCTAAATTTAACATTTTATCTGTAACAGACCATGCCCACACTAGTGTAGCCTTAAGTACTGCATTGGAGAAACGGCTGAGATTTTCTGCTCAAATTGCTGAAAGTGGGACTCGAGCTCTCAACCATCTGACTCTGAGTCCGGCTAACTAGGTTGACCACCTCCAGCCAAAAAAAAATGTATAGGGGCTACTTTAGCGTGGCAGTGAACCTGTTTTGGGGATGGATGTTGTTACACCTATGTAGGCTACCAGAGAAGAGATTGAAGAGGACAGTGCAGTGAGCAGGCCAAGATATGTACTGTGTTGGCACTAAACACAAATACTGCAAACATGAGACAAACAGTGCCCTGTCCCTATACAATGTGGGGCAACTGTCCAAAATATGGGATGGTCATAGAATTATAGAGTCATGCAGCATGGAAATAGACCTTTCTGTGCAACTAGTCCATGTCGTCTACGCTCCCAAACTAAACTAGTCCCATTTGCCTGCATTTGGCCCATATCCCTCCAAACATGATTCTGTAAGATCTGGAACAGTTAGCCACCCTGAAGCTAATCCCATAACTAAGACCTCTATCAGTTGAAAGAGGAAAATGGAACTGTTATTTTTTAACATTAAAATGGAAAGCTAGTGTATGAATAAATCTATACATGGCACTGATTGGTTCAAGGAGGTGCATATAGATGCTGAAACTGTACACTTGCTGGCCTCTTTTTCTCTTAATCAATTCTTATTGGGTGAGGCCAGCCCTCCAGAAACATTTCAATCTCCCTTCTACATGTGAGATTCTGCAACATTTCAATGAATCTTTTTCACCTTTGTTGGTATTGAGGGGAATTACGGTTATATGCTGTTGCTTGTGTATTATTCACTCGGTGAGACAATCTTAATAGGACTTAGATGCATTTCTAGTGAAGGAGAGAAAGGGCTCAGATTTCCAATAGATTTTTATTAGGCAATGGTGTTGAGGTCACAGAATTAAGGCTTTATAGATGGAGTTTCGATACACATCAGCCCTGTTCTAATCCAATAGGGGAATGAGCTGTGACAGCTGACCTACTACTTTCTTATACATGTAAAAATCTCTCGGATATCCCCGTGTAACAACATTTTACATCTATGTATGCATGTAGAGATTAAACTCATAGAATAGAATCCATAGAAGATTCATAGAATCCCTACAGTGCAGAAAGAGGCTATTTATCCCATTGAGCCTGCACTGACCCTCCGAAGGGCATCCCACCCAGAGCGCTAGATGTGAATCATTGATATACACAGATAGCAGAAGTGCTCAGTGAACACAACACTCTCAACTGCCAGAAGCCACACTCAAATAAAGCCTTTTGAGTAATATCCTTTGTCTTTTTCTCTCTAATCAACTTTTAGTCCAAAATTCTAAACTCCTTAATCTTCCCTAAATCCCAAATATTCTCCTGTGTGGTACCTTGTTAAAGGATTCTTGAGAATCTAGATCTATTAAACGTACTCCATTTCCACAATAATCATCACTATCCTGAAAAATCCTTTCATATTTGCTAAGTATTAACCCCTTATCCGATTTCTATTTTGTCGGATATCAGTTATTTTTACCTGCCATGAACAAAGGAATTATGACAAATATTATTGTCAACTAAAGCTAATCTGATTCTAACTGGACACAAGATGTTAAACAAAAAAGTGGCTTCAAGTCATCTGACTAAAGAGCCAGCAGCAGTAAGTGCATTGCAGAGAAATTCTCAGACATGTAAAAATTTTGAAATACAAGAAGTTTACAAACAAGTAGATTGGCTGTGCTAAATTGCCCATAGTTTCCAGGGGTGTGCAGGCTAGGTGGATTAGCCATGGGAAATGCAGAGTTACACGGATGGGGTAAGGGGCCGAGTCTTGGTGGGATGCTCTTCAGAGGGTCAGTGTCAACGCGGTGGGCTAAAAAGCCTGCCTCCAAACTGTAGGGATCCTATGTTTCTATATAATGGTGGTATGAGAATTCTACTTTTGAGGAGAAAGCAACAGATGGGAGGAAGCAGTTCATGGGGACTCAGCATACTGCTTGGTGGTATCTTTGATTCCTCAAGATTAACATATTATTGTGAGCTTTAAGAAAATCTGAGAAAACAGCCTCAATCAGGAGTTTTGGTCAGGCGAGGACAAACAGAAAAGTTACACAAAAGTTAAATTCTGTCCTGTTGAAGGAAAGTCATCAGTATGTCTGATACCTCAGAGCTAGTGAAGATAATGAAACTTCTTTCTCTCTCTCACTCTCTCTACCACTGTCTCTCTCCCAAAATCTGCTGTCCTAAGTACACTGCCCTTGCAAGTAAACACCACTTATTCACCTACGAAAGCCATTGCAGCTGCGGGATGTCATTCTGCCCCAAGGAACTCAAACATTGGGCTCCAATGACATAACACTAATTGGGGCTTTCATGTCATAAGTATTTTTTTGTCTTATCTGTACTTGTTTTAATCTCTGTAACAGTAATTTTATTTAACAATTTTATCTCTATTATAAGTGACTTTCAGCAATAGTTTGGAATAAACTAACCTTTAACCTGCTTAAATAAAAAATGCATGATAGCTCATTAACTTGGTTGGCCCATTCCTGTGCTGTGCAGTTCTATTACAAATTAAATGGGGCTTCACAAACTCCAGTAATTTGGTTCATTGACCACATTGTAGATGTGTCTGCTGGTCGTGACTCAGGGCACACAGGTATTTTGGATTTCATCATTGATTGATGATTACAAGAACAGTGGCTCAAGAAGGTTTCTCACTCACTGTACCTTTTCCAACATAATTTGTGACAGGCAATTCTGGCTGAGCCAGTGATGCCGTTATCTTCTGAAAAAATAAACTACTAACTCTTTTTACCCAATATGCTGAATGGCAATAGCCTAGTGGTGTTAACTCTAGTCTGTTAATCCAGTGACCCTGATAATGAAAACCAAAAGAACTGCAGATGCTGTAAAAGGAACAAAAACAGAAGTTGCTGGAAAAGCTCAGCAGGTCTGGCAGCATCTGTGTAGGGAAAAACAGAGTTAATGTTTCAGGTCCAGGGTGACCCTTCCTCAGAACAAGTTTTAAGGAAGGGTCACCGCACGTGAAATGTTGACTCGGGTTTTTTTCTTCACAGATGCTGCCAGACCTGCTGAGCTTTTCCAGCAACTTCTGTTTTTGACCCTGATAATGATCTGGGGGCCTGGATTTGAATCCTGCTGTGGCAGATGATGGCGTTTGAATTCCATTTTTTTAAAAAATCTGGAATTGAGAGTCTAATGATGACCATGAAACTGTTACCAATTGTCTAAAAAACCCTTCTGTTTCACTAATGCTGTTTTGGGAAGCAAAGTGTTTTCCATTCCTGGTCTGGACTACATGTGACTCCTGACCCACAGCAACATGGCTGATTCTTAAATGCCCTCTGGGCAATTAGGGATAGGCAATAAATGTTGGCCTTGCCAGTGACATCCTCAACCCATGAAAGAATTAAAAAAAACTTGTATCATCAACTGGCAGTTGTAAATATTTCATACTATTTAAAGCTTCTGTGAGCATTTTACACGGCTGTTCAAAAACATATGGCATCTTTCTAAGAGAAGTGACTAAGTCAACTATTACAAATCGAGCTGTTTGCTTTCAGTTTATCAGTGATATGGAAAAAAAATTCTTGCAACCAGGCCAGTTGCTGATGTATCACAATTGGCAGTAAAGTCACTGTGAAATTCTGCGCACCACCTTTTGTGGTGCCTGCTGCTGGCTATTTGTATAGCTCAATAATTTAAGCTGCAAATCAGAGAAACACAACAGGTGTTGATGTTAATTTGCTGTGGAAAAATCTGTTTACGTGCCAGTGTAAAAGGTTCAGTGAGTTTGAAAGGAATTTTAGGGTATTAATCAATCTGGGCCTGGATTATTACCACAGTGTCCTGTGATGGAATGGTCAGGTGAGCTGAGAGATCACAGGTCTCCCACACTGCCAAACATAACATTTTCCATTTTCTTGAGGGAAGAATTAGGGACAGTCTCATTTTGCACACACACCGTTCACAGAGCCATTTAAATAATCATCTGTCTTCACGCGAGTCGCTGTTTGATAGCGCAAGACGGTGAAACCCAAAAAGAAGACCTTGTACGAGCTGACCTGAACTTTGTATGTTTCTTTGGACAGGCAGGGTACCCCTTGGAAAGGCAAGGTACTGCTTTAGATATAATCTATGACAATTTTACAGAAGGTAGATGCCCTTTAGAATTGTTAAAAGTAAATATGGGTGTGTGATCAGTAATGGTCTGTGAGAAGTCCATAATGATGATGCAGTCAATTTTACTGGAACTATCACTGGTCTGTCAAAATCAACTGTCATTACTATCAAAATTAACTATCAGGAGAACTTGTCAAAAACATTAAGAGCACATGTTAAACATGTCAGAAGAACCTATCAAGAACAACTGTCAATGGGAACTGGGAAAGTTGTGAAGCAAGTGCTGCCCTTCAGATTTTTGAAGAAGTGTCTGGAGTGCAAGGAAATGATTGCTATTACACCCTGTCTGTTGAAATAAGCCTGAGAGCTTCTATTACTAGATTATTGCCAAGTAACTGATTTCACTCTCATAAATTATCTCAGTAGAGTGTGCTCCATTCATAGTTTGATTCAAAGTTATAACTGGTTGTCAAGTCAATGAAACCCAAAAGAACTGCGGATGCTGTAAATCAGGCACAAAAACAAAGTTGCTGGAAAAGCTCAGCAGGTCTGGTAGCATCTGCAAAGGAGAAAACAGTTAACGCTTCAGGTCAGGTGATCCTTCCTCAGAACTCAAGTCAATGAAGTGGGGCGATGAATTCTAATGACTCTTATTAAAAGGGATTATGAAATTGAATGAAATGCTTGTTGTTATAAGGCTTTATGTAATGAAACGAATATAAATTTGGAATGTTTCAATGAATGAGAACGTTTTTCAATAAATACAATGGAATATACAATAAATACTTAGAGCTTTACTTTATCTCTTCCTTATTTTGTCTTCCCATGGTAGATAATGGGTGAGTTGGCATGTTAAATATAAGGAAAAATATGGGTGGGGGAAATGGGTTGGCATGAGTTGGCACTAGATTTCTGATGGAGTATAAAGAGCCAAGGTTGTGGAAGAGAGTGTGGAGTGGCAGAATCACTATGAAGGATCATAGGGTGGGCAATGCTGCATTGGAATATAAAGCACCGTGGGATGGTAAAATGGGCATAGGTAGGCATTGCCAATATGAGGGGCTGTGGACATTGGGTGTGGCAGAGTAGGTTGGCACGGATGGGCATGTGGAGAAGTTTTTTTTAATTTTTACTCTTTCCTTTATAAATCAGGACACATTGCTGGTGCCTCAAGACGGGTATTCCACCCAACCCATACCCAGCATTCTCCTCATCCCACCTAAGTAGTAGCATAACTTGTCTACACAAAACCCCACAAATTGAATCCAATTCCAGAGGCAAAAATCCAACTTCCAGGCAGCCGTTTTGAAAAGTCAGAAACAGGAGCTTTCCTAACTCCGAGCAGGCCAATCACAGATAAAAATCCAGGTCCTGCTCTTTGAAATCAGAACACTCATCAACCAAGTATGTAGGAAAGCTTAGCTATCCTGCCAGCAGTCTGAGCTCAGTGGTGGTGCTGTCACTTTGGAGTCACAAGGCTATGGGTTCAAAGTCCTTTGAGCATTAGCCCTAGTCTAACAATTAACTGCAGTGGCAAAGAAAGAATACACTATTGGAGGTGATTCCCTTTCGACAAAATGTTAAATTGCTGTCCCACCTTCCTGTTGTCTGGTGGACACTATCACATATTTGTGGCGCTTACTGTGTGTAAATTACTTGCTGTGCTTCTTACATAACAGCAGTCATTACTAGTCAAAAATGTACATTTAATGCGAGAAGTGTAGTAGGTAAGACAGATGAACTTAGGGGTTGGATTAGTACCTGGGAGTATGATGTTATTGCTATTACTGAGACTTGGTTGAGGGAAGGACAAGATTGGCAACTAAATATCCCAGGATATAGATGCTTCTGGCAGGATAGAGAGGGAGGTAAAAAAGGTGGAGGAGTTGCATTACTGGTCAAAGAGGATATCACAGCTGTACTGAAGGGGGCACTATGGAGGACTTGAGCAGTGAGGCAATAGGGGCAGAGCTCAGAAATAGGAAGGGTGCCGTAACAATGTTGGGGTTGTACTACAGGCCTCCCAACAGCGAGCGTGAGATAGAGGTGCAAATACGTAGACAGATTATGGAAAGTTGTAGGAACAACAGGGTGATGGTGATGGGAGATTTTAATTTTCCCAACATTGACTGGGATTCACATAGTGTCAGGGGTTTAGATGGAACAGAATTTGTAAGGAGCATCCAGGAAGGTTTTCTAGAGCAGTATGTATATAGTCCAACTCAGGAAGGGGCCATACTGGACCTGGTGTTGGGGAATGACCCCGGCCAGGTGGTTGAAGTTTCAGTAGGGGATTACTTTGGGAATAATGACCACAATTCCGTAAGTTTTAGAATACTGATGGACAAAGACAAGAGTGGTCTTAAAAGAAGAGTGCAGAATTGGGGGAAGGCCAACTATAGCAAAATTCGGCAGGGGCCGGGGAATGTGGATTGGGAGCAGCTGTTTGAGGGTAAATCCACATTTGATATGTGGGAGGCTTTTAAAGAGAGGTTGATTAGAGTGCAGAACAGACATGTCCCTGTGAAAATGAGGGATAGAAAGGGCAAGATTAGGGAACCATGGATGACAGGTGAAATTGTGAGACTAGCAAAAAGAAAAAAGGAAGCATACATAAGGTCTAGGTGACTGAAAACAGACGAAGCTTTGGATGAATATCAGGAAAGTAGGACCAATCTGAAACGAGGAATTAAGAGAGCTAAAAGGGGTCATGAAATATCTTTAGCAAACAGGGTTAAGGAAAATCCCAAAGCCTTTTATTCATACATAAAGAGCAAGAGAGTTAGTAGAGAAAGGGTTGGCCCACTCAAGGACAAAGGAGGGAAGTTATGTGAGGAGTCAGAGAAAATGAGTGAGATTCTTAATGAGTACTTTGTGTCGGTATTCACTGAGGAGAGGGACATGAGGGATGTTGAGGTTAGGGATAGATCTTTGATAACTCTAGGTCAAGTTGGCATGAGGAGGGCGGAAGTGTTGGGTATTCTAAAAGGCATTAGGGTGGACAAGTCCCCAGGTCCGGATGGGATCTATTCCAGGTTACTGAGGGAAGCGAGAGAGGAAATAGCTGGGGCCTTAACAGATATCTTTGCAGCATCCTTGAGCACGGGTGAGGTCCCGGAGGACTGGAGAATTGCTAATGTTGTCCCCTTGTTTAAGAAGGGTAGCAAGGATAATCCAGGTAATTATAGACCGGTGAGTTGACGTCAGTAGTGGGGAAGCTGCTGGAGAAGATACTGAGGGATAGGATCTATTTACATTTGGAAGAAAATGGGCTTATTGGTGATAGGCGGCATGTTTTGTGCAGGAAAGGTCATGTCTTACCAACTTGACAGAATTCTTTGAAGAAGTGACAAAGTTGATAGATGAGGGAAGGGCTATGGATGTCATATACATGGACTTCAGTAAGGCATTTGATAAGGTTCCCCATGGTAGGCTGATGGAGAAAGTGAAGTCGCATGGGGTCCAGGGTGTACTAGCTAGATGGATAGAGAACTGGCTGGGCAACAGGAGACAGAGAGTTGTAGTGGAAGGGAGTTTCTCAAAATGGAGAACTGTGACCAGTGGTGTTCCACAGGCATCTGTGTTGGGACCACTGTTGTTTGTGATATACATAAATGATCTGGAAGAAGGTATAGATGGTCTGATTAGCAAGTTTGCAGACAACACTAGGATTGGTGGAGTAGCAGATAGTGAAGGGGACTGTCGGAGAATGCAGCAGAATATAGATAGATGGGAGAGTTGGGCGGAGAAATGGCAGATGGAGTTCAATCCAGGCAAATGCAAGGTGATGCATTTTGGAAGATCCAATTCAAGAGCAAGATCCCATCTGGACCTGGGGACTTGTCCACCCTAATGCCTTTTAGAATACCCAACACTTCCCCCCTCCTCATGCCAACTTGACCTAGAGTAATCAAACATCTATCCCTAACCTCAACATCCATCATGTCCCTCTCCTCAGTGAATACCGATGCAAAGTACTCATGGTAAATGGAAAAGCCCTGGGGAAAATTGATGCACAGAGAGATCTGGGTGTTCAGGTCCATTGCACCCTGAAGGTGGCAACGCAGGTCGATAGAGTGGTCAAGAAGGCATACGGCATCCTTTCATTCATTGGCCGGGGTATTGAGTACAAGAGTTGGCAGGTCATGTTACAGTTGTATAGGACTTTTGTTCAACCACATTTGGAATACTGCGTACAGTTCTGTTCGCCACATTACCAAAAGGATGTGGATGCTTTGGAGAGGGTGCAGAGGAGGTTCACCAGGATGTTGCCTGGTATGGAGGGCGCTATCTATGAAGAGAGGTTGAGTAGATTAGGATTATTTACATTAGAAAGATGGAGGTTGAGGGGGGACCCGAATAAGATCTACAAAATCATGAGTAGTATAGACAGAGTGGATAGCAAGAAGCTTTTTCCCAGAGTGGGGGACTCAATTACTAGGGGTCACGATTTCAAGGTGAGAGGGGAAAAGTTTAAGGGAGATATGCGTGGAAAGTTCTTTACGCAGAGGGTGGTGGGTGCCTGGAACGTGTTGCCAGCAGAGGTGGTAGAGGCGGGCACGATAGCGTCATTTAAGATGTATCTAGAATGGTCAAGGAGCAGAAGGGTACAGGTCCTTGGAAAATAGGCGACAGGTTTAGATAGAGGATCTGGATCAGCGCAGGCTTGGAGGGCCGAAGGGCCTGTTCCTGTGCTGTAATTTTCTTTGTTCTTTGTTCTTTAATATGCTGTGAAATGTTTTAAGCCATTGTGAGACCATGGCGTGGCCTATTACAAACACGTGTTCTTCCACATTAAGGAACTGGCTGTGGATGCAGATTCAGGCTAGTAATTTAGAACTAATGTTGGATCGTTATTTGTCATGCTGACAGCAAGCATCACTTGGAATATGTTGGCTAGCGGCTAATACTCAGGAATTATTTAAGAACAAGCTGGATAGTGAACTGATCTGTTTTTCCTCGATGAGCTACAATGGCCTCAGTCATCCATATCTATCTTGTGAACATAGACTTTGTTAAATCACCTTTCATGTATGATTTTACTTTGCTAATCACTCCTGTCAGTCTCAAAATGATCAACATTTAATCATATTTCCAAGCTATCTGCAATACACCCATGAACTTTAATCAGACATATTTCTGTATCCCCTTGCTCCACATCATGACACCCCCTGCAAAAAGGTGCCTCAAAACAAAGGTTACAAACATGAACCATTATAAACACTAAACATTACACATAAGTCAAACACAAATTCACAAAAGAATGAGAGTTTATATACACAAAATGATTTTCACAAGTTCAGATACATCTCAAAGCTTTTAGGCAACAATTTCCTTCAATAACGCCATAGGATCAATTATAACAAACCAAGAGCACAAAAAGGGGCTTCAGTTTAAAGTTTCAACTAAATACAGTGCCTCTGACAGTCAGCACTGCACCTTTAATCAGGTGCTGATCCCTCTGTGGCGGAGCTTGAACCCATGACTCAGATGAGAATAAGTCAACGTTGACATCAAAGGAGTTGATTGGAAGAATGTGGTGGCAAGTGTGGGGCCCGCTTTTTAATTGGGAGGAGTGGAACTCCAAAGGTCTCCTCAATCTAGGGAAAAAAGCAAAAACAGGAGATTCAGCAAGTGAGAGATAATAGGAACTGCAGATGCCGGAGAATCCGAGATAACAAGTTGTGGGGCTGGATGAACACAGCAGGCCAAGCAGCATC
>JAHRHZ010000026.1:32638556-32651616 GCA_024137785.1 Ginglymostoma cirratum
CTTCATCAGAAAATTTTCTGATGAAGGGTTTAGGCCCGAAACGTCAAGTTTTCCTGCTCCTATGATGCTGCTTGACCTGCTGTGTTCATCCAGCCCCATGCTTGTTATCTTTTATTTAACACCCGGTTTTACATCGCGTCATTCACCAGAGCCAGCAAAACCCTTTAGAATAGTGGTCTTTGGCAACGTACAAAACAGAATGTTACTGAGCGGCTATACTACCAGTGGGTTAACTTTTTATTAGACAGGAGGTTGATTAGTTCACTTGGCAGAATGGCTAATTTGCAATACAGAATAATACCAACAAGGTGGTTCAATTCCCACAAGAGTTGAGTCCAAAGATGCGCAGGTTGGGTGGTTTGGCCATGCTAACTTGCCAGTAGTGTCCAGGGATGTACAAGTCAGGTGTATAAGCCATGGGAAATGCAGGGTTACAGGGTTAGGGTATTGGGTTGGGTCTGGGTGGGATGCTTTTTGTACGGCTGGTTGATGGGCCAAATGGCCTGCGGCCACACTGTAGAAGGATTCTATTACCATGAATGTCCCTTCTTCCCAACCTCTTCCCTTACCCGGTCCTCCGGTTAAACCACCATCACATGTCTCTCGCAAATGGGAAAACAGCTCTGTGGTCTGGCAACTTTACCTTTATTCCTTAGACAGCTACTGATTGATAGGCCTTAGAGTACACGTAGTGTATGCTCATGGCCATATGAGATATGTTTTGAGAGGTCAATACTGCATGTGAATTCTTCTGTTTAAATGAAGTTTCCAGGTCACTGAAGGAACTGGGGTTCTGTAGATCTATGCCATCAATTCACAGAATTGTTCCAGCACAGAAGAAGACCATTCAGCCCATCATATATGCACTGATTCATCAAAACATCAGGCCATCCAAACATGAAACATGCCGAGCAATTTGTAAACCATATGTTTGAAATTGAATTTCAGTAAATAATTTAGAATCTGACTAGTTTCTGGTTTGTTGTTTTTGCTTTTCCCAATATTCTCCCCTCCTTCCTTCTGAGATGATAGAAAAGAATTCCCATTCACACTGCTCCTTTCATTATCTCAGTGTGTTCTAATGCATTTCACAACCAGTGAAGTAACTTTGAAATGCAGCCACTGCTATGATGTATGAAATGTAGAGGTCAATAAACATCAATCAGATAGCATTTCCCAGGAAAATAGGGGTTGCTGCCCAGCTCTTCTTTGAATAAAGCCATGGAACCTTTCCTACACAGAGAGAACAGATCAGATCTGATTCTGGTGGGTCATCTAAAAGATGGTACCTCTGATGGTGCAATGATTGGGGATCAATACACAGTTACAGGTTTCCTTTAACCAGAGGCTCTTGTTAACAGCTAGAGACGTGAACGTGTAATGATGTGAGTGAACAATATAAACAAACAACTGCACCTCCCAGTCGCGAACCATTTCAACTCCCCTTCCCATTCCTCAGATGACATGTCCATCCTTGGCCTCCTACAATGCCACAGTGATGCCACCCGAAGGCTGCAGGAACAGCAAATCATATTCAGCCTGGGAACCCTGCAGCCCAATGGCATCAATGTGGATTTCACAAGTTTCAAAATCTCCCCTCCCCCAACCGCATCCCAAAACCAGCCCAGCTCATCTCCACCTCCCTAACCTGTTTTTCCTCTCACCCCAAGCCACACCCCCATCTCCTATCTACTAACATCATCCCGCCCCCTTGACCTGTCCGTCCTCCCTGGAATGACCTATCTCCTCCCTACCCCCCTACCTACACTCACCTTTACTGGCTCCATCCCCGCCTCTTCGACTTGTCTGCCTCCTCTCCACCTTTCCTCTCCTCTATCCATCCTCTATCCGCCTCCCCCTCTCTCCCTATTTATTTCAGAACCCTCTTCCCCTCCCCCATTTCTGATGAAGGGTTTTGGCCGGAAACGTCAAGTTTTCCTGCTCCTATGATGCTGCTTGATCTGCTGTATTCATCCAGCCCCATGCTTGTTATCTCTAATATAATCGCGTGTGTTAGTTTGAACATGATAGGATAATATAATCATGTATACCGACTTGGAATGTCGACTATGCAAACACTGTTGGGTAAAGATGTGCATGACTGAAGGTGTAACCTTTGGATTGGAAATTATTATTTTTAGATTAGCCGTTTGGAAGCTTGCTTTCTGTAAAAATGGTACAAAACCTTTGTTCTTGAGATGAAGATATATGTTATATACCATTTTCAAATAATTCCTACTGTATGGCCATCAAGTCCACACTGACCCTCCGAAGAGCATCCCACCCAGACCCACTCCATCCCTGTAACCCTGCATTTCCCATGGCTAATCCACCTAGTCCACACATCCCTAAACACTATGGGCAATTTAGCATGGCCAAACCATCTAACCTGCACATCTTTGGACTGTGGGAGGAAACCCACACAGACCAATGTTCAAACTCCACACAGACAGTCACCCAAGGGTGGAATCAAACCTGGGTCCCTGATGCTATGAGGCGGCAGTGTTAACCACTGAGCCACCGCACTGTGTCATTTTCTTGATGTGTACATGAGTAAACATTTAAGCAAGGAACCTGAGCTTCGTCCACACTAAGAGGAGATACTTTTATGCAGTATCTCCTTCGTCCTACACTGAAGTGCTGAAGGAACTGCAGTAGGAGTTAACACCGCAACCTTTTGACTCTGAGGGAAGAGAACTATCACTGAACTGAATGAGGGTCTGTTCAGTTGTCAGACCCTCTTGGTGCCTCAAAATGAACTTAAATAGTTACCTGCATAAGTATTTTGCAGCTGTAGGGAAGCTCTGAGAAAGGGCAACATTCCAATGTTTTGTCTGTTTTTATTTCTCTGCAAAGCTGCATGGATACAATTTAGCACCTTTGTATGCACTGACAGATGATTTTTATGAATAAAGTATATTTTGAAATAAAAGTAAGAGTACTATCACTGAGCCGCAGTGCACAATGATGCTATTCACCCTATGGGGCAACATAGCTACATTTACCTGTTCTCACAACACCACGTTATGCCCAACAGATTTATTTGAAAACATAGCTCTGAAAGCTTGTGTTTTCAAATAAACCACGGGACTTTAACCTCGTACGGTATGATTTCTGACCTTGACCAGCCCAGTCCAGCATTGGCACCTCCACATCTTATCTGCTCTCGGTTGACAGCTACACATGGGCATATTTCACTGGGTAACTACTTGGTGGGCAGGAGTAGCAACATTGTCTCCTCAAGGTCACCAGCTGCAGCACATCTTATTGTGCACAATACTGGAAATGCGCTGAGCCACTGGAACTTATCTTGCATATAAACCTCATCAGAAAGGGAAGTGGAATTTTTGCTCGAGCATCTATCTTGACTTGCCTGCCGTTCAAAATGAAAGGAAATACACACTTATCACGTCAATCAACCAGGGTGTAAGGTACAGAACAGAAACACTTAACTGGATGAGCTAAGGCAGGATGAAAACAATTTCACTGAATGAAATATGGAATTGCCCAGTATTGTGGTTAGAATTTCCTGCATCTGATAAAAGGAGAAGATTCCTGTCAGCAAACCGCAGAAAGCCGTGGTTGATTAATTGTCGGACTATTTTTGCAATAAAAATAGCAGCGAACCTGCTGCGTGAAATCTGCAAATAATAGGAAAGCAGGAGTTGGATTTATACACAGAAAATTTACTTTAAATTGATCTGCACGACGGGCAACATCAAATAACTTCTTTTTAATACGTTAAGCTTCATAAAGAAAAAATTCTTTATTTAAACTTGAATTGCACAGGCATCTTGTCAAAACTGGGGGCTAGTAGAAAAAGGCGCAAACTGAGGTAACGCCTTGCAAAGAGAGAAACAGATTTCACACTGCAGATCAACAAACTTTCATAGGAACAGTAAAGATAAAATCTGTTAAACTACAGAGGCTGGGAAAAGATGGAGGGGAGGTGTGCGTGCGGTGCAGGAGGCAGAAACGTTTACATGTCAAAATAAATGATGGTGCTGGGCAAGAGAAGGTGAGCACTGCAGGTTAGTCAAAAACTAGAATAATCTGGCAACAAAAGAAAATACAAAACAGAAATAAACGTAGGCTAGTTGTCTTTTTTTTCCTTCCCTGCCATTCAATATGATTATGACTGATCTTGGACTTCATATCCACTTTCCCATATTCCATTATTCGCTAAACGACCAAAATTGTACCTTTCTCAACCATAAATATATTCAATGATGGACCATTTACAACTTCTAGGCTTAAAGCTACAAAGATTGAGTGAATAAACTTCACCTCACCTCAGTTCTAAATGATTGTCCCCACCACTGCTCATGTTTTTTTTCAGCAAGGAGGTTTTTCAGCTAGAAGGTCTTATGAGGAAAGACTGAGGGACTTGGGTCTGTTCTCATTGGAGAGAAGAAGGCTAAGAGGGGATTTAATAGAGACCTACAAAATGATCAGAGGATTAGATAGGGTGGACAGTGAGAGTCTTTTTCCTAGGATGATGACGTTGGCTAGTACGAGGGGGCATAGCTGCAAATTGGGGGGTGATAGATTTAAGACAGATGTCAGAGGCAGGTTGTTTACTCAGAGACTGGTAAGGGCGTGGAATGCCCTGCCTGCCAATGTCGTTAACTCAGCCACATTGGGGGCATTTAAACAGTCCTTGGATAAGCATATGGATGATGATAATAGGATAGTGTAGGGGGATGGGCTTAGATTAGTTCACAGGTCGGCGCAACATCGAGGGCCGAAGGGCCTGTTCTGCGCTGTATTGTTCTATGTTCTAACACAACCTCTCAGTATTGACCCTGCCAAACCCCATCAGAATCTTGATTGTTTCAATGAGATCACCGCTCATTCTCCTGAACTCCAGAGAATATACATCAAACCTGCTTAGCCTTCCAACATAGGACAACCATCTCATTCCACAGCCAATCTAATGAACTCTATTGCCTCCATATATATGGAGACTACATATGCACACAGTATTCCAGAAGTGGTCTCAAAAAGCCCTGTACAATTTCAACCCACATCTTTATTCTTGTATACCAATGCCCCTTCAATAAATGCTAACATGCCATTTGTCTTCCAATTGCTTGTAGCATCTTTTGATGTTATCAAACTGACTTTCAGGAACATGGCATTTCCTGATAACTATTTGTTCTTTAAAATCTCTTTGAGCCTCTTTTCTTCAAGCAGGGAATTTGTTCCCACCAGTATTCTGTTTGGTGATTAACAAACGAAACAATTTTTCCCTCTGCAGCTATTTTAATCTTCCTTTTTAGTTCGCTCCTTCTGTATGAATCTGAGAACAGCATCTGGCAAGATAAACTGGTCATTTTTTAAGTCAAAGTCTGAAAACTGGCACTTGAGTTTCTCCGAGTTTCAACCTGGGCTTCTGATCTCATGACAATTAAAAGATACAAACATGTTTCGTGTGTTTTCATCAACCCCCATTCGAAGCCTTTCTTTTTTATTTAAGTTGAAGGAGACAGTTTAAACCATAGCCTCTTTATAAAATCACATATTTGGAACAGCTGGGTGGAAATTTCTTCACTCAGAAGTTTGTGAATCTCCAGAATTCTATATGCCATGTATGTTGGGAATACTCCATCATTGAACATTTTGAAGGCTGAGATAGATTTCTGGCCTCTGAAGGAATCAATGGATACAGGGAGTTGAACTAAAGATCATACTGAGTGACAGAGCACAGGACACTTTTTCCTAATCCTGCTCCGAATTCCAATGAATCAAATTCCAAGTGTTCTTTCACTGCTGGCTGACTTTGGTCTTTCAACCAACATTGGCAGAAAGCAGATTTTACTCATTTTTACATCATAAGTATTTACAGGATCTTGCTACGTTCAGAGTGTCATTGCCTACAATCCCAAACATCAAAAACCAAACCTAGAATATGCTGGAGAAACACTTCAGGTCTGGCAGAGGTCTGTGGAAAGAGACAGAAAGACAGAGAGAGTTAATATTTCAAATCCAGTTATGACTCTTCTTTAGAATTGAAATTCAGAAGTCGTTCGCTGAGGGCAAAGTATTTTGAGATGCTTCTGGAGCATGACAAGGCACATTTAGAAATATATGTCTTCTTTTCTCAAATGACAATCATTTTGACATCAATGAAGATGTGCCACGATACATCCCTGGCAAGGAAGGATAGACAAGTTATGCTGTAGGTTTCTAGAAGTTTAGTTAGACCACTCTTGGAATACTGCATACAGTTTCAGTTACCACACTACCAGAAGGATGTGGATGCCTTGGAGTGAGTGCAGAAAACATTTATCAGGATGTTGCCTGGTATCTGGGATTTTAGCTATGAAGAAAGCTGGATAGACTGTATTTGTTTTCACTGGAACACAGGAGGTTGAGGGGCAACCTGATAGAAGTTCATAAGATTGGCATAGACAGAAGTGGAAAGTATGAGGCTTTTTCCCAGGGTGGAGGGGTCAATTACTAGGGGACACATGTTCAAAGTGTGAGGGGCAGGAAGTTTTAAAAAGATGTGCAAGGCAGGTTTTTCACACAAAGGATAGTGAGTGCCTGAAACGTGTTGCCAGAGGAGGTGGTGGAAGCATACACAATAGCAGCATTCAAGAAGCACCTGGACGAATACACAATAAGAAGGGAATAAAGGGATAGAGATCCTGTAAGTGAAGACAGTTTTAGTACGGAAAGGCAAAATGTGTCAGTGCAGGCTTGGAGGGCTGAAGGGCCTGTTCCTGTGCTGTATTGTTCTTTGTTTTCTTGTTCTAAGAAATACTCATAATATTCTTGTGTTGCGACAGTAGTGCACACAAGAATAAACAATATCATTCTTCCACCTGTCTAACAACTTAATAATGTGACACATACTACATGGACTGAACTCTTAACTGTCTGCTGATTTTACATGGAACTGCAGAATAATTTCCTCTAATACACCCGCCTGCCCAATATTTACTAATGTTACTTGGAAATGAGGATTGACCTTTCAATCTCAGTTATCCAACTTCATATCTAACCGACATTGAGACTATTATAATTTTCTTGAGAAAGAAGGAACAAACAAAAGAAAGAATGGCTAAGAGAATGGAAGGAAGGGCAAAAGAAAGGAAATAAAGGAAAACTAAACTGAAAGAATAAGCAAAACCCAGGAGGAATTAAAAGATAACGAAAGAGCGAAACGATCAAAGGAAGAAGGAAATAAGAATACTAATAACGATAGAACAAGATATTGAACAAAAGTGAGGAAAGGTGAATGAATAAAGATAAGATTAAGTCTTAAAAGAAAGACCATAGATCATTGAATAGAAGTGGGCCATTCAACCCATCGAGTCTGCTCTGCCATTCAATGAAATCATGGCCAATCTGATAATCCTCAACTTCACTTAGCTGCCTTTTCCCCATCACTTTTGACTCCCTTGCTGATTACAAATTTGTCTACCTCAGCCTTGAATATACGTAGTGACCCAGCCTTAACAAACCTCTGTGGTAAAGAATTCTACAGATTCACAACACTCTGAGAGAGGAAATTCCTCCTCATCTCTGTCTTAAACATTCAGCTTCTTATTCTGAGATGATGCCCTCTGGCTGTAGACTGTCTAACCACGGAAAACAACCTTTCTGCAACTATTCTGTCAAGTACCCTAAAAGCCTTGTATGTTTCACAGGTCGCCTCTCACTCTTCTAAGTTGCAATGAGTACAGGCCGTTGTCTTCAACTGTTCATCATTAAACAATTCCTCTCTGCCTGGTATCAGCCTAGTCAACCTTCTCTAGATTGCCTCCAGTGCCTTCCCCATTCCCCATGGTTAGTGCCACATACCAGATAATTGGTGTTTGTACAAGAATATTCCAGTCAGTCCTTAGTGGGAAAGGATTGATGGATGAACATAGCACCTGTTATCAAAAAAAAACGTTCAGTACCTTCCCCTCTGAGCTATGGTTATTCAAATTTATAAATCCATTTTGGCTGTGTGCGCAAGAACAAGAGCCATCCAACATGATCCAGGCATGTGCTTAGATCAAGATGGCAAATCAAGATGACCATACAGCTCATCTTTTGAATTGTGTTGATTATCATCTGTGTTTATATAACTATTCAAATATCTACATCATGAAATGTGGAATCCAGAAATAACAGCGAGTCATTTTGTATTCAAGGTCATATACAACCACCTGCAGTTGAAGGGTTTGTTTGGCTCTGATAATTGCAGCTGCATTAAGTACAGTGTTTGGAGGATATCAATATCTCCAGTAGAGTTTAGACAATTCAGAACATTGACAACATGCACCAGGCATTAGTACTCTCAATGGCACCCCACCAGAAATTGAGAAATCCATTAGTTTCAACATGGGCGCTGACAGTGAAGTCTCATGTCACACAGAATCATCACAGAGAAAGCAAAAACCATGTTGATGCATGGTACTTTTCATGATTTCTCAAAGTGCTTTACATCTAATGGAACACTTCTGATAGAACCTTTTCCGATATAAGAAATGCAGTAACTCAGACACAGCATGTCCTGCAAACTACGGTGAGATAATGGCTTTATGATTAGGCTGTTGCCAGAGCTCAAGCACCTGATTGATTCAGGATTCAGGGCTGATCTGCATCTACATGAGAAATCAGACAGGATGCTGCATATTAACTGTTTGAGGGTTTCATAAATAATTATTCTTTTTGAAACTTTAATTTCAGTGACAGAGAATTTTGGAACTCTGAGTCAACGATAGTTTATGAACACTTAAGACAGAATTGTCCCAATCCAGTTAAAGCTGGTTCTGGTGTAGGAGGGGTGGAAGATCCCAGAAATTCACCACTGTCTGAGATCCCAACGTAATTTTGCCCTTTTCCGGCAGAACTCATGGATCAGGTGGGAAAGCAATTGAGGTGATCAAAATGAAATAAGAGACATTTAAACATGAATCCTTTTCCCCCAATAATTCATGGGCTCTACACATGTCTACACATCATCAGGATCATTGGGACAAGGGCACAGCAAGTAGAGTGAAATTGATCAGCAGGTAAGAATGTGTACTTTAACACTGAGGAGCTCAAGTCATGGGCACCGAGAAACTGCTGTCCATAGCATTTCTTCTCTCCGACAGTACTTCCATTACTTGACAGGGAAATGCTAAGTTCTCGGAATAGGCTTTCCCAGAATACAGGGAAAACTCTTCTTTCTCTTCCCAATGAGGAAGAGCAGAAGCCAAACTAGTTCAGGATCAACATTAGGGGCAGCACCAGCAGCTTTCTCCTCAGCCATATGTCCCCCTACAAGGCAGAGGGGAAGGACAGTGAGATCCAGCTAAAAGAGGAAAGACACCCCCTCCCCATTTCGTTCCTCCCCTCCAACGCAGCACAGGGCATTCAGACAGATGAACAACTCTCTCAACATGTGTAGACAACAAAGATCCAGAAGTTCAGCTGTCATGGTAGTTTGCTGCTGATATCTTCAGCTCTCCAGAGTAAAACCTCCTTCCCAGTGGAGTAGCTGGGCAAGCATTGCTAATGGCCAACACGATTCCTGTCATTGGAGGCCCACCCACAACCCCCAACACCCACTCTCACCAAATTGCCCAGGTCTCCACGTTTTGGTGCGTAGCGTGCTCTTTTATTCCAGCAAAGAGAGAAAGCCAGGAGCAATAAGTGTTTGTAAATGGCTTGTCTGAACAGGGGAGAAGGACAGTGTCTATGAGGCTACAAAGATTGTTTATTCATGCCTGGTGCAAGAGTTAAAAGAGAATAGTAGTCAAACTCCGCCGCATCTGATCCCAGGACGAGGCATTCCACTCCCGTACATCTCAGATATCCTCGTTTTTCAAGGACCGCAACTTCCTCCCTTCAGTGGTCGAGAACGCCCTCGACCATATCTCCCGCATTTCCCGCAACTCATCCCTCACACCTCGTCCCCGCAATAACAACCAAAACAGAATCCCCCTCGTCCTCATGTACCACCCCATCAACCTCCGGATCCAACGCATCATCCTCCAACACTTCCGCCATCTGCAATCCGACCCCACCACCAAAGACATTTTTCCCTCCCCTCCTTATCTGCCTTCCGGAGGGACCACTCTCTCCAGGACTCCCTTGTCCGCTCCACACTCCCCTCCAGCCCCACCGCACCTGGCACTTTTCCCTGCAATCGCAGGAAGTGCTACACCTGCCCCTACATGTCCCCCCCTCACCCCCATCCCAGGCCCCAAGAAGACTTTCCACATCAAGCAGATGTTCACCTGCACATCTGCTAATATGGTATACTGCATCTTCTGTTCCCGTTGTGGCTTCCTCTACATTGGGGAAACCAAGCAGAGACTTGGGGACTGCTTTGCAGAACACCTATGCTTGGTTCGCACTAAACAACTGCACCTCCCAGTCGCGAACCATTTCAACTCCCCCTCCCATTCTGCAGACGACATGTCCATCCTGGGCCTCCTGCAGTGCCACAACGATGCTACCCGAAGGTTGCAGGAACAGCAACTCATATTCCGCTTGGGAACACTGCAGCCCAATGGTAACAATGTGGACTTCACAAACTTCAAAATCTCCCCTCCCCCTACTGCATCCCAAAACCAGCCCAGCTCATACCCGTTTCCCTAACCTGTCCTTTCTCCCACCTATCCCCTCCTCCCACCTCAAGCCCCACCCCCATCTTCTACCGACTAACCTCATCCCGCCCGCTTGACCTGTCCATCCTCCCTGCACTGACATATCTCCTCCCTACCTCCCCACCTACACTCACCTTTACTAGCTCCATCCCCGCCTCTTTGACCAGTCTGTCTCCTCTCCACCTATCTTCTCCTCTATCCATCTTCTATCCACCTCCCCCTCTCTCCCTATTTATTTCAGAACCCCCTTCCCCTCCCCCATTTCTGAAGAAGGGGTCTAGGCCCGAAACGTCAACCTTCCTGCTCCTCTGATGCTGCTTGGCCTGCTGTGTTCATCTACACCCTGTTATCTCAGATTCTCTAGCATCTGCAGTTCCTACTCTCTCCAAACCAGTGGCTTATCAGATACAAAAAGGAGCATAAGAATTGACAAGAAAAATCAATAGACCTGAGGATTGGGAACAGTTTGGAAGTAAACAAAGGACGACCAAGAGATTGATTAAGAAGGGGAAAGTTAAGAATGAGAGTGTGGTGATTGTAGTGAGGTCAGCCAGGTGGACTTCATAGAATATGAGTTCCCTGATTGGGGCTGTTAATCTGGTCCAATCAGGGAACTCTGCCTGCCTGATATAAACGGGAGTGTCGGAGGTTCTGTTCACTCTGAGAACTGGCTCTGAGGGAGCTGGATCAGTGTCAAGCACTTTCTAAGTGTAAATAAATGGTGACTTGGTGACGGGACATCGGTATCTGTACAGTTGTTTCGATTTGATTTGATTTGATTGGATTGATTATTGTCCCATGTACCCAGGTACAGTGAAAAGTTTTGTTTTTTGTGCAGTACAGCCAGATCATACAGTAGAGGTATCATAGGGTGATTGAACAGAGTGAGCAATACAAAGATATGGCTGTACAGAAGGTGCACAGGGAGTGAGATCAACATTAGATTTGAAATTTGTGAGTTCGATTCAGAAGTCTAATAACAGCGAGGACGAAGCTGTTCCTGAATCTGTTGGTACGTGTGTTTAAGATTTTGTATCTTCTGTCTGTCTGAAGAGGTTGAAAGCGATTATAACCTGGGTGGGATGGGTTTTTGATGATGTTGGCTGCCTTTCCGAGGCAGCGAGAAGTATAGATGGAGTCAATGGATGGAAGATTGGCTTGTATAATGATCTGGGCTGTGTTCACAACTCTCTGTAACTTCTTATGGCTGTGGGCAGAACAGTTGCTGCACCAAGCCATGATGCATCCATATATAATGTTTTCTATGGCGTGTCTACAAACTTTGGTGAGAGTCATTATGGACATGCCAATCTTCCTTAGTGTCCTGAAGAAGAACAGGCATTGCTATGCCTTCTTGACCATCGCATCGACCTCAGTTGTCCAGGACAGATTGTTGGTTATCATCACTCCCAGGAGCTTGACACTCTCGACCCTCTCCACCTTAGCTCCATTGATATAGATAGTGGGGTGTCCTCCTGCTTGCTTCATGAAGTCAATGATCAGCTCTTTAGTTTTGCTGACTTGAAGGAGAGATTGTTATCTTTACACCACTCCACCAAGCCCTATCTCTTTCCTGTATTCTGTCTTGTCATTGTTCAGAGAGTGAGCTTTTGGGGAACATCAGAACGAACTGTAAAAAGTTTTATAGGTATATAAGGAGAAAAGGATGGGTGAAAACTAATGTAGGTCCCATATAGACAGAAATGGAGCAATTTACTTTGGAATGAAGGAATTAGCTAATCAACTAAATTCATATTTCACTTCTGTCTTCACAAAGAAGGAAATGGATAATGTACCAGAAATGGTGGGGAACAGAGATTTAGTGAGAGGGAGAAACTGAAACAAAACTAGGTTAGTCGGGTAATGGTGTTGGAAAAATTGATGCAATTGGAGGCTGATAAACATCCAATACATGATAATATAATTCCAGAGTAAGTAGAACTAGAGTTAGAATCAGGTTGATTGTCATATGGACTTAAGTATAGGGATACATGAGTAGGAAGTTGCCATTTCCGGCACCATCCGAGGTACCAAAATACCTAGGTACCAAAATACCTAGGTACAAAAATACCTAGGTACAAAAATACCGAGGTACAAAAATACCTAGGTACCAAAATACCTAGGTACAAAAGTACCTAGGTACCCAAATACCTAGGTACCCAAATACCTAGGTACCAAAAAACCTAGGTACTAAAATACCTAGGTACAAAAATACCTAGGTACAAAAATACCTAGGTACCAAAATACCTCGGTACCAAAATACCTCGGTACAAAAATACCTAGGTACAAAAATACCTAGGTACAAAAATACCTAGGTACCAAAATACCTAGGTACCAAAATACCAGGTACCTATATACCTAGGTACAAAAATACCTAGGTACAAAAATACCTAGGTATCAAAGTACCTAGGTACAAAAATACCTAGATACAAAAATACCAAGGTATCCAAATACCTAGGTAC
>JAHRHZ010000026.1:32651626-32668936 GCA_024137785.1 Ginglymostoma cirratum
ACCTAGGTACCAAAATACCTAGGTACAAAAATACCTAGGTACAAAAACTTAGGTGCAAATTAGAAACATAAAGAAATAAAGGTAAAAGTTCAGCTTTACAGGTTTTCCAAAGCAGAGAGTCCATACTGGGTTTCACCTTGAGGCTGGAAGTCTATTAATTCTCCTTCTCAACCATTCATCTCACCTGAGACACGGTGACCCTCTGGTTAAACCATCACTAGTTGTTTCTCTCTAACAGGAATAGATGCATTGTTGGTCATCTTCCAAAATTGTTTTGATTCTGGAACAGTTCCTATAGATTGGACAGTAGCTAATATAACCGCGGTATTTAAAAAGGGAGATAAGAGAGAAAACAGGAGATTGCAGACAAGTGAGCCTGATGTCAGGACTGGGGAAACTGCTAGAGTCCATTATCAAGGATTTTATAGCAGAGCACTTAGAAAACAGTAGTAGAATCAGACACAGTCAGCATGGGTTTATGAAAGGGAAATTCTGCTTGACAGATCTACTGGAAATCTTTGAGGATGTAACTAGCAGCATTGATCAGAGGTATGTGGTCAATTTGGACTTTCAGAAGGCTTTCGACAAAATGCAAAATGTGTAAAACTAAAGCACATGATGTTAGGGGTAGTGCATTGAGATGGACAGAAAATTGGGGCTATCAGGGAGGAAACAAAGAGTAAATGGGTCTTTTTCTGAATGGCAGGCAGTGACTAGTGGGGTAGTGCAGGGATTGGTACTAGGACCCCATCTATTCTCAACATACACTAATGATTTAGGTGAGGGAACTAAATGTAATATCTTAAAATTTGCAGAAAATACAAAGCTGGGTGGAAGGGTGAGCTGTGAGGAGGATACAGGGATGTTGCAGTGAGATTTGGACAGGCTGACTGAGTGCGCAAATGCATAGCAGATGAGGTATAATGTGGATAAATATGAGAGTACCCACTTTGGTAACAAAAATAGGAAAGCAGATCATTATTTGAATAGGTGTAAATTGAGAGGGGAATGTTCAAAAAGACTTGGGTGTCTTTGCGCATAAGGCACTGAAAGTAAGCGTGCGGGTGCAGCAGACAGTAAAGAAGACAACCAGTACGTTGCCCTTCATAGCCAGAAGATTTGAGTACAGGAACAAGGATGACTTGCTACAATTATACAGGGCATTGGTGAAGCCATTCATGGAATACTACGTGCAGATTTGGACTCCTTATCTGAGGAAGAAGGTTCTTGCTATGGAGAAAGTCCAGCAAAGATTTACCAAATTAATTCCTGGGATGGCAGGACTGACAAATGAGGAGTGATTGAGTCAGTTAGGATTGTATTCTCTGGGAATGAGGAGAATGAGCGGGAGATCTCATAGAAACCGATAAAATTCTGACAGGACTAGAACAGAGAAGGAAGTTCCCAATGGAGGGGGGGAGGTTTAGAGCAGGGGTCATAGTCTAAGGATAAGGGGTAAATCTTTTAGGACTAAGATGAGGAGAACTTTCTTGCCCCAGAGAAGGGTGAACCTGAAGAATTCACTACAATGGAAAAATGGTTGAGGCCCACTTGTTATTTGTTTTCAAGAAGGGAATAGGTTTAGCTCATGGCTAAAGGGATATGGAGGGAGTTCAGGATTAGGGTATTGAGCTCAATGATCAGCCATGTTCATATTGAATGGTGAAGTAGACTCAAGGGGTCAAAAGGCCTACCCCTGCTCTTACCTCCAATATTCCAATGGTTGCAAAAGAGCAGCAGGATAAGAGTATGTGTGAGCTGCTCAGATGGGGGTGTGAGGTGTCTGTAGTGAGAGGAATGTTTGCAGCTGCAAGGTGTGTTGTTCCGAGGAACCCAGAAGGAAAAGCCAGTAAAACTGGTGAATGATCCATACTGGTCCACATTGTCTTCTATACCTCAAAATGGAACTCCAGTAGGACCAGCATGCTCATTTCCAATTATTACTATTTTGAACTGATTTGTTTTTTTCTCACTGGCAGTGACGTGTAAGTCAGAATGTGATGCTTGGACTTGAATGTGTTCGCCTTTCTGCAATGTCTCCGGGCTGTAGAGAGCACACTCCCATTGCTGATTTCCTCAGCTCCCTTCAATGAGACCTGCTTGGTCAGAAGAGTTATCGCCTTCCTTTTGTCCGGGGGGGGCGGGAGGGTGGCAGTGGGGCGGCATCACACCACTTCAATTCCTCAGATTGCACTGCAGTTAGAGTGCTTGCTGCAGTCTCAAAGATCCAAGTGCCAGTGAATTTTCCTTCCCACTTGCCAAGGCCCCTTTGATTAGAAACCCGATCATCGACAGAACGAGCACTTTGCTCT
The DNA here is from genome assembly GCA_024137785.1 of Ginglymostoma cirratum. Lineage (NCBI taxonomy): Eukaryota > Metazoa > Chordata > Chondrichthyes > Orectolobiformes > Ginglymostomatidae > Ginglymostoma > Ginglymostoma cirratum. Next base: position 32,653,939 of record JAHRHZ010000026.1, read on the forward strand.
ACCCACTCTCCCTAATTGGTTGGCCAGCCCAGAGAAGGGGTAATAATTAGTTTGCTCTGGGAAGGAGCAATAACAGAGTAGACAAATCAGGGAATTAGATCATGGACAAGAAAATAGGTCTACTGTTCCAATAGGGGCAACGTGGGAAAGACTCTAACCTTTCTTCTGTAGACACGCATCAAGTGTATAGGGGACTTGGGTAATGCATGGTTTTTGTCTGTCAATGTGGGAAGAGTATCAACAGATACAGAACCCTTACAGTGTGGAAGCAATCCATTCAGCCCATCAAGTCCACATTGAACTTCCGAAGAGCATCCCGCCCAGCCCCATACCCAGTCCTTGCAACCCTACATTTCACATGGCTAATCCACCTGGCTTGCACATCCCTAGACACTATGGGACAATTTAGCATGGCCAATCCACCCAACCTGCACATCTTTGGACTGTGGGAGGAAACCGGATCACCCGGAAGAAACCTGTGCATGGGGAGAACATGCAAACTCCACAGAAACAGTCACTTGAGTCCCTGGCACTGTAAGGCAGCAGTGCCAACCACAGTGCCACTAAGCTGCCCCACAGTACAGTATGTTTCAGGACATTTGAATTAATACTTTGTAAATATATAGAATGCCTCAGAGGTCACACAGGAGTTGGTCTGACACTGCTCTGAAATTTTTGCTTGCAGTGTCAGCTCAATAAAGTGATCCAGTGGCTTCCCCTGGGGAATCTTACAGTGCACCCTTCCAAAGGCAAAATTATTGTCACTGAGAGATGGAATTTGCCTTGCACCATTATAAAAGTTGCGGATTGGTGCATTCCAAACCAAAAGATGTTATAGAAACAGGAGCTAAAAAAAACTCTCCATCCAATGAAGCATTTTAAAAATGCTGTTATTATTATATTGCAGCAAATGCAGTAACCAATTTGCAAGATTCCACAACACCCAATGAAATAATGATCAAGTTATGTTGCTTCTGGGATTGGTCCACACACTGAGTGGAGAACTTCCACTTTCTTTTCAAAAGGAGGCCACAGGGTTCTTTACTTGAGTCTGAGCTTTTTTTTAACATTTCATCTGAAAGACAGCATACCTGGCAGCACAGCACTCTCTCAGCACTGCAGAGGGAGTGATAGCTGCAACAATGTTCTCAGGTCTCTGAAAGGACTTGAGCCCGTGACATTCTGATCCAGAGATCCCAGGGATGAACAACTCCTGGAGTGCACTTTTACTGAAACTTTCTCGAAGGCATGTTACTGAGTTGTTATCGACAATGTCACTGAGACTGGAGGGTTTGAGCTATAAAGAGAGGCTGGATAAGCTAGGAATTTCTTCCCTGGACTAAAGGAGGCTGAGGGGCAATCTTGTAAAATCATGAGGTGCGTAGACAAGGTGAATAGCCAAGGAATCCAAACCAAATTGCATATTTTTAAGGTGAGAGGGGAAAAATTTTAAAGGGACTTGAGGGGTAACTTTTTCACATACAGTGGTGTGTATATGGAATGAACTGCCAGAGGAAGTGATAGAGACAGGTACAGTTGTAAAATTTAAAAGATATTTGGACAGGTGTGGGTTGAAAAGATTTAGAGGGATATGGGCCAAATGTAGGCAAATGGGACTAGTTCAGTTTACGAAAGCTGGTTGGCATGGATGAGTTGGGCCGAAGGGTCTGTTTCCGCACTGTATGACTCTGAAGCAACAAAACTGACTTGAAATATTTAGGAACCAGCTCATGAAATCATAGCCAGTATTTCTGCAATACTAAATATCCTATAGAGAGAACACATTTTAAGACAGGCAAACATAAATGAAGCATGAGCAGGAGCAGAGAGAGGTGACGATCTTTTTTCATACCTGCAAAATCTCCTCTCACAAAATTTGAATGAATTGTTTTCATAGATTTTTCCAGTTTCAATTTGCCAGTATGGATTTGAAAAAGAAAAAAACCCAATTAAAGAGGATTTACAATTATTGCAGCGAAGTCATGTATAGAAAACAATTACTGAGACCCAATATTTTCAGTTCACAGCACAAAGCATATTGTATGGTAATTCATTAGGTTCATTCAGGCAGACCACAAAGCAGGCAGATGGGAGACATACAGTCACAGAGTTGTACAGTACAGAAACAGACCCTTCGGCTCAACTCTTCCATGCCAACCAGGTATCACATGTCACATAGCAGAGTTGTCTTCTGAGATCAAAACCAAGGCACAAGTGAATGGCATGGGTTGGAGTCCATGGCATCAGAGGCCGAGTTAGAGGAGCCTTACTGTGTATCAGGCCCATTCTGTACCCGATGTGGAAGTACACAGAATACCAGCACAGCGGCTTAGTGGTTGGCACTGTTGCTGCACTGTACCAGGGACTTGGGTTTGATTCCAGCCTTGGAATTGTCTGCACGGAGTTTGTACTGTGTTTTCACAGCTGAAATATGTTCTGACAATAAGTATCTGAGTAATACTAAATAGACTGTGACATTTTCCACAGAGAAGTGTTCTTCCCCTGTCAGTTGATTATCTAAGTCACTTTCAGTTTACAGCACTGCACAAGGTCACACGTTATGCAGTCATAGCCATAGAGTTGTACAGCATGGAGACAGACCCTTTGGTCCAACCAATCCAAGCTGACTATGTTCCCAAATTAAACTTGTCCCACCTGCCCGATCTTGTCCCATATCCCTCCAAACCTTTCATATTCATGAACTTATCCAAATGTCTTTTCAACGGAAAGGCAGTCCTTGGGTTAAAGCTTTTTGAATACTAAACAGTGGACAGATGGACAAGACCAGCTTTAGACCCCAGTTACCGCTGAGTTTGCTAACCTACCCCTGGTTAGTGTAATTGTCTTTACCAGCCTGATCATATGAAAACAGCCAGATTGTCTTCCGACCTGCTGGACAATACATGTTTGTGAAGGCTATCATGCACCCTGCAGTTAGTTAACCTGAAGAATGACACTACCTGGGACCATTCACGAAGAATGGTAGCCTGGGCCCCAAATATTGGCAGCTGTGGGAGGTCAGTCCCTTCAGGACAGACAGGAGAAAACTCAAATCAAAGATAAAATACCAATGTTAACAAAAAGAAACAATTTCTACACATTGATGTGTGATAAACTGGTGAAATAATAAAAAAGACTTGATTTATCCATGCATGCATCAGTCAGGCTAATGCTCCCGACACTGACAAATTCTGTTCACCTTTGCAAACTTACAAGTAATCAATTCCTATGCCCTGTGGTTCTTACTAATTCATTGTTCTGCTCAGTCTCATTACAGTGTATGCACTCACTGTTGTCACATTCTGTCTACAGTTTGGTCTCTCAATTACAAACGCCTTTCGTCTCATTTGGTTTTGATATTTCTTCATTTTTGAGGGTCTCCGCGTTGAATTGGTTTGGGTTCAAAATGGACTGAACACAGCCAGCAGCAGGGGCCTCAGTTGGTAGGGTGATGAAGGTAACTAAAACAGCCCGGGGGTAGGATCAGTGATGGCTGGGATCTGAAGTGAACACAGCCAAACCCAATGTGTTCACAATTCCAACTGTTGGATGAAATGATAAGCTGGTGTTATGTTGTCCAAACATGGCAGTCTGGGTCAAGAGATTGTACAAGAGTGTACATAAATGACAAGACATACCTACAAAGGAGAGTTACTGTACATAAGGAGTTGAAGATCCTTTCTTAGAGATAGGGAGTGGGCAGCCTCAGGGACAGTGTATGTGCAGGCACCAAGAGCCCAGAATATTACAGACCGGCACTTCAATGTGCAGGTCACGGTGTTGGTTTAAAGCACATGACTAAACAGAAACATTAATTACTTAGGAAACTATCAAATATAGTGCAGAAAAGTAAAATTATTAGATCATTTAAAGCCACCCCTATTGAGTCACTTGTGTTTCTTTTTGATATTAGTGCAGATGTTATGTTCCTAACGTTAATGGAAAGTTGCTTTTGATTGGCAACTGTTAACAGTATCAATCTTTTATGCCCCATATTGCAAAGACTCAATTAAAAAAAAAAGCTAGCTTATTGACAGTGTTGACCCGAAAGGCTGTGAGCTGAAAGGTAATAACATTTCACGTCTAACCTATTCCCATTGCCAATGCTGCTTGTTGCTGGGTTTTATTTTTACGTTGAGTAAACAATTCCCCTTGTCATGTCAATTATGAGGATATAACTGATTATGTGACTCTGACATCAATAAGAGAGAAGATACCAATCTAGAATGAGCATGTGAAGAGAGAGGCGTAAGACACTGCACTAGAGAACTGAAATTGTTAATCTGCTATAAGCAGGTATAAGTAGAGGATTGTTACAGTCCATAAGGACTTGAACACCCTGACTTAGTGATAGGAACATCAGTGTCACATACAACCCAGAGATAGTCTTGACTGATATCTTAGCACTTAAGCAGCGTATTCACTCAAAGCACAAGTTAAACCATCATCTTCCCAAAAAGGTGATGGATCAGGCTGGTGATGCCAGAAGGAGTGGGGTCGTACCAACTGCAAGGCCCAAGGTGTTTGGAGTTTTAGATCGCACGGAGAGGAAGCATGTTTCAACACCTTCACACACACACGCGCACACACACACGCACACACACATAGATACACACACACATGCACGCATGCATGCGCACATGAACACATGCACATGCACACACACATGCACACACACACGTTCTCTCATACACACACATGTGCGCGCACATACACACACATGCGCACACACACACATGCACACACACACATGCGAGCACACACAGACACATACATACGCACACACATAGTGCTCACACACATGCGCGCATACACACACACACACACACATACACACACACACCCGACAAAACTGGGGAAAGAGAAAAAGCCCACGTCCGACTCTCATTTTCACATGAATTCCGCTGAAGCTAGCTCTGAAAGTGCATCACCTGAAGTGAAGTAAATGCCAGTGTTAGTTAAATCCAACTACGTAGGCTCATCCTATCCCCTCCCCTTTCTGTTGTGATCAAGATTTAAGCTGAGTCTGTCTCTCTCCAGCTTTACTTCTTGAGTGAAAAGGCAAAGCAAGTTTTCTAAATAGTTTTGCTACTTGGCATTTTTAATTTTCAATTTTATTAATTAAACATTTTTAAAAAATCAATTAATTGCTTTGACATTGTTTTGTTTGGCAACGTGCTTTTTTTAAAATGTTTTAACTTTTATTTTGAAACTTGTGTTTAGTGTTGTACCAGACCATTGAATGGGAATAAAAGCATCGCAGGAAGCCTGATTGCTTTTTGGAGAGCTGCAAACATAGATATTTTTGTTCCAATAGAGACTGGAAGCGTCTGTGAAGAGAGAGGCAAGAGGACAAGATACTAGGCCAAAGCTAGTACAGATTGTACACTTGAAGCTTTGACTCTGTTTCTCTCTCCACCATTATTGCCTGTCCCACTGAGCATTTCCATCATTTTCTGGTTATATTTCAGGTATCCAACATCCACAGTATTTTGCTCTCCTCTGTATCTCATTGCTGGGCATTTGTAAACTTGGTTAGTTTCAGCTTAAAAAATGAAAATGTTTATCATTCACTTGCAAAGTGTAATATTTCTGTTGACAATGTCCACTTGTGTGGACAGAAATGACAGTTGGATTGGATGGTACTATCTTCCTGGAAGGAATTGCTGGTTTTAAAATTGGAAGTGAAACCAGGAGTCAAGCACCAACAGAACATGTTACCATTGGCTCAATATATTTTTGTTTGTATGTTTGATTTTTGTTTGTGGTGCTTGTGAAGTTCAAGACTTTTGGGTGTTGTTGGTAAAAAATTACACAGGGCCAGGTCCAAAGAAGCACAGCTTATATGAATGACCAAATTGTGTGTACTTGTCTGCTAAAATAATAGATGAAAAGTATATTACATTGAACTCTGAGCTTTTGATGAACTTTAAAAATAGAGATATAGAGTTCAAAAGCAAAGAGACTTTGCTAAATCTGTATAAAACCATTCAACTCCATTATAACAATGGTTCCTAATTCTGGAAATTTAGAGGATGTGAGGAAGAGGATTAGGTGGCAGGGTGCAGGTAGATAAGGCACAGATGCTCTTAAAACACTAGAGCCTGATCTCTCTCCCTGCCTCCTGACAATATCCAGCATATTCTACCCCACCAACCTCTGCATGCACATTTTATGCGTTATTTCCATTACTTTCACCAACATTCTGCCACAGCTTTCAAACCATTCTCTCAGTGATTCTCATTTGCCCCTCCATAACTCTCTATTGCAGCTGACATTTTCCCAATGCACCTTGATACTTCATTAGTTGAGCTGTCTTCTCTCTGATCATTGTTCAGGCCCATATAAGTCATTGTGAAATCTGTATTCTCTACTTAACTCTACATCGAAGCTCCCCAACATATAATAGAGGCTCACTTTTGCCAGACCTCATCATTTTTTCAACAGGTCTAATTCTGAACTTGCCTCATGAATTCAATTCCATTTCAGCCTTGGTGTTCCCCTTTGACTTCTGAATGTTAAACAAAGGCTCCATTAGTCTCCTTGGAAGGACTATAAAGATCCAATGACACTATTCAAAGTTCTGGTCAATGGTTATTCCTCAATCAACATTTTCAAACACAACTTATCTGGATTACCAGACACATTTAATATATTGCTGTTTTCTGAGTCTTCTTCTGGACAAAGCTAGTTGTCAAATTTCCTCCCATTACTACAGTGCTGGCTGACAATGACACTTCAGAGGAGCTTCATTGGATGTGAAGTGCTTTGATGCATGAAGGAGATTATATAAATGCAAATTTTTTTCACATTTGTACTCACATAGTGTTCAACCAAGCAAAACACAAATTTCAGAATCTTCCTCCTTGTCACTCTGCCATTCTTTGACTGAATATTGATTTTAGATCTAAACCTCTCCCCCAGTTTCTAGCCTGCATCTTGAATCCACTCCAGTCAACAATTTGAATTTCTATAGCGCTCAAGCGTGGAGGGACACATCATGTTGTTTTAAAAGACAACGGATAATGAATGTATATCTGGTCAAGGGGTGAGGGACAGGGATTTGTGTCAGAATGAAGCGCTAGCATGGTCATGTAGAAGGATTTTAAAGGTGTGCCTTGAACAAGTGAGGGTCAAAGAGGCAAGTTGAGGGTCAGAGGTCAAGAGCTGCCTGATGCTGGTGCAGAGGGAATGGAGTCTCAGCAATTGGAGCATATAAATGCGATGCATAAGGTGCAGAAAATGTTGTTTCCAGTTTCCCAAGCTTTTCTATTGTTTTACTCACTGCCCGATTGACAGAATTTTTTTTTAACAAGTGAAAAATTCCCAATATTTCTGAAGGAAACTGTGCACCCCTACAAAACATTTATTAAAAAAGATTATTTTGGAAATATATAGTAAGCCCATGAAAGATGCATGTCAGGACCTCTCAGAAGTCCAGACATAGATTAAGTAGTAATTGCCAATTGGGAAGTTTAACCTGAAACACTCCAAAAAGTCCCTAACTCTGAGCTAGGGTTAGAGATGCTGGATGACTGTGACTTACTTAATAGTTACGAGGAATATTAGAGGGATTAAAATCTGCTCTAACTCCTGGTTAACTATTAAACTGATACTCCAATCAATCATTCATATTCACATTACCCACCTCCCCCGACACCTGACCCATCCCTGTGCCATTCAACACCTTTCAGCAACAGCACCCTCTCGACATTCAAAATACTCACCCATTGACAACCCACCCCTGACACCATGCCTCCAAGACACGACTGCAATAATTCCCCACTCCCTCATTACTCAGGAATGCCTTCCCAATATCCGTCTCCAATATCCAATGTGGGAAAATTATCCACTTTGGCAGGAAGGGTAGAAAAACAATATTATCTCAATGATGAGAGATTAGTAAGTATTGGTAATCAGAGGGATGTGGGTGTCCTTCTATGTGAAACACAACTAAAAGCATGTAAGTAAGCAATTAGAAAGGCAAATTGTCTCTTTGCCCTTAGTGCAAGGAGATTGGAACATAATGAAAAGAATGGATTCTACTAACCACACTGGGAGTACTGTGAAGAGTTTCTACGTATCCAAGGAATGATATAACTTGCTTACAGAGGGTGCAATGGAGATTGATTCCTGGGGTGAAAGGGTGGCCCCATGATGAGAGTTTGAGTAGAATGGACCCATATTTTCTGGGAGAATGGAAGAAGGATTAGAAGTGATCTCATTGAAATGAATATGATTCTTAGAGGACTTAACAGAGCAGATACAGGGAGGTTATTTCTCCTGACCTGAGAGTTCTGGAAATTGTGTTAGAAATTTAAGTTAATGTACTAGTTCAACCATAATCCTATTGAATGGTGCAGCAGGGGTTGAGGGCGTTAGTGCATTAGTCCTCTTCTATTTCCTGTGTTCATTTCACTGGCAAGTTCCTGTAATGTGTATTTAGCCAATGAGATTTTTATAGATCTGACCGTTTAAATTATCGGGTTTAAATAGGGGAGGAGGAGAAACAGAGTAAATGTGACCATAAAAGTGTAACTAAATTGAGGGTTATAAACCTTTGACTTGCATGCATATAATAAGTAATCCAGCACTTCGTTGCGAAATAGAAGTTTATCTACAAGTGCTGGTAACAGTTATGTCACCTTACTCTTAAAAGCTTATTTTTTATGAGTCTCCCAGGAGATTCCTGCTTCACCTTCTAACACTTGACTCCAAATTGAACAGCTAATCCTCCTGACACAGTAATACACACTACAACAGGAAAAGGGATGATTACTCTTTACTATCATAACAACTGTCTATCGTAAAGGTCACAAATTCAGGCCCACAGCCAGACAAGCTATTATATCCATTGTAGCAAGGAGATTACCATTCAAAATCCGAATCCAGCCCAAGTAACCCTCATGGATGAACTGATTTTAGGGAATATTGAAATTTATTACTTTTAACCTCTAATTTCACCTGAGACAAACCTCTTCTACAGTATTCTGTATGTAAAAAAAAATTCAGTTTATCAACAGAAATTACTGGAAAAATTCAGCAGGTCTAACAACATCTGTGGAGAAAAAGCAGAACATAGAACATTACAGCGCAGTACAGGCCCAGCGTCCCTCGATGTTGCGCCGACCTGTGAAACCAAAGAGTTAACACTTTGGGTCCAGTGACCCTTCTTCAGAACAATCTGACGAAGGGTGACTGGATCTGAAACATTAACTCTGCTTCCTCTCCACAGATGCTGCCGGACCTGCTAAATTTTTCCAGCAATTTCTGTTTGTGCTTCTTATTTCCAGCAGTTCTTTGGGGGTTTTTTGGGACAGTTTGCCAAGTCTTTTGTGAAACAAGCAAAGCATTATCTCTTGAGCTAAAGTTTCAGATCCGGTGACCCTTCCTCAGATGTTCTGAGGAAGGGTCACCGGACCCGAAACATTAACTCTGTTTTCTCCTTCACAGATGCTGCCTGACCTGCTGAGCTTTTCCAGCAACTTTGTTTTTGTTCCTGATTTACAGCATCCACAGTTCTTTTGGTTTTTATTATCTCTTGACTGTTTGAATACCGTGGGGTTGTGTTGTGTTACAGAACTCAGTGTCGAGTGAAATGATGGGCATGCTGATTGATGGTGCCAAATCAGAGATGGTACAAAAATCAGGAGAACTGAGCTGATTGGATCTATTTATTCTAGAAAAGAAGAGACAGAGAAGGCCTGATCAAAGTCTTTAAAATCACAAAGGGGCTTGATAGGGCAGTAGTGTTATTGTTTTTAGTGTGATGTCCCTTTAAGAAGTTTAACATGCAGAAGAGACATGTGCCAGGATGTTCAATGACAAGGAGCCATGGTCACTTTGCATTGTGATACCCTAGACAAAGCACGTGTCTAACGGTTATTCTGTGCCACCTGTACTAGTTTAGCTGTAAACATTCTCACCAAAGGTCATTTGAAATCTATATATATCTCATTTATGTTACGGAGAGATGGCATAAACAGTTACTGCATGGTTAGCATTGGGATTGTCTCTTTAAGCAAAAAGCAAAACAGAAGATGTGACAATTCGATTTGAAGTCCATGAGAGCAAAGAACAGAGAAGATTAAAAAAAAACTCCAGAAGCCAGAAGTTCTGACAGTACAGGGAACAACAACAAAATTAGGACAGAAAATCTGAAGAAAGGTCTAAGCTCGAAACGTCAGCCTTCCTGCTCCTCTGATGCTGCTTGGCCTGCTGTGTTCATCCAGCTCTATACCTTGTTATCTCAGATTCTCCAGCATCTGCAGTTCCTACTATCTCTGAAACAATTTTAACCTCACTGCGAAGCCCATTTCTGAAGAAGGGCCTAGGCCTGAAACGTCAGCCTTCCTGCTCCTCTGATGCTGCTTGGCCTGCTGTGTTCATCCAGCTCTATACCTTGTTATCTCAGATTCTCCAGCATCTGCAGTTCCTACTACCCCAGAATAAAACAATGCTTTCTTTACAAGCATTACGTAACTTTAAGCTGGACAAAGCTTCATAGGCAGCCAGCTGATTCAAAATTATGCTATTTAAAGACTATTTAAATTTTAACGGGTCACTTGGAACCACCTCCATGCAGAAATGGTGCGTGAACTAAAGAAAGCAAAAAAAAGTCGCTGCATTTGAAAATAGCACAGAATCAACAGGACAAACTTTCCCACAACATATTTTAAGCCAAAAATAGAAAAGTGAGCATTAAATACAATTCTGAAACTTCAGCACCACTCATGGAGCACAACACAATTCAGCACATAAATCAGTTGCTGGATTGGCAGCCAAACCACTACCCTCAACATTAACTCTCTTCACTACCAAAGCAGGTCGTGCATTATCTACTGCAGTAATTTACCAAGATTCCTTTGAAGACACTTTCCAAATCCTTGACCTCTACTGTCACCAACAAAGACAGGGGCAGCAGATGTATGGGAACACTAGTATCTGTAAGTTCCCCTCTGAGCCATACACCATATCGACTTGGAAATATATCGCTCATCCTTGAGTGTTGCTGAGTCAAACACTGGAACTCTCTCCTTAACAGAAATGTGTGTACGAATACCACATGGACTGCTATAGTTCAAGAACAGAGCTCACAGCATGCACTGAAATAAGAGCAGAATACTGCGGATGCTGGAAATCTGAAATAAAAGCTTAAAGTGTTGGAGAAACTCAGCAGCATCTGTTGAGACAGAAATTGAGTTCATGTTTCGAGTACAATATGACTCTTCCTCAGAACTAACTCTGTTTCTCTCTCCACAGATGCTGCTAGGTCTGCTGAATTTGTACAGCAAACAGTGTGTTACCAATCCCTTGTACTGACACATTAACAGTACCGTATAGACATAGCAAGTTGGCACAGAAACTACAAATATTCTACCTGCTAGACATGAGCAGACAGTAGTGGAAGGACTGTCAGGTGCTGTCAGTAACAATCATACTCCAGAGGCTTCACCACAGTCAGGCACCTGCTTATGTCCAGGGGATATGTCGGACTACTGTCCATGGAGTGTGTTATGGTCATTCCTGTAGTGCCAGCAGCAGCAGTCAGAGAATTTACACATTGTGATGTGGGGAGCTGCAAACACAGCATTCAGGGCTCTGGCCAATCATTTCTAAGGACTGCTGGCTGAAGGTAGTCAGACCTAGGGTAGGTCCATCAATCATTGAGGAGGGGATCTGTAGAGGCAGCAAAAGGATCATTGCCAAAAGGGTTTCAGATCAAAAAGCCTATCTCAAGCACAACTCAATTGCTCCAATTCACATCACAGCAGAATACCAGCATTGGAAGTTGGATCATAAGATTGCACACCTACTTGTTCAGAACACAGATCACTGTAGAGATTGATCTAAAGCCATTGGAGATGACATGGTATAAAGCAGTGACAAGTGCACTGCCCAATTGTAACAATGCCTAGTAAAAGTACAGGGGTAACCATGGTGATGGGGGGGTATTTAGAAATTAACAGTGAGCTAGTGAACCTGACTGCAATGAGACTGTGGTCCAGATTTCTCCAGATAGTCAGACACTGGATGTACCCTGGAAGATTTATGTTGGGACCTCTCAGAAGTGTCAATGCACTGATTATCAAGTAATTGCCTGGGAAATTGGAGTGTCAATCTCTAGACCCTTCTTAAAAATTCCTCAACTCTCAGACAGAGTTGGAAACTTTGTAAGGTTCTACTTCATTTCCCTTACTAGTTACCTAGGAGACATTAGAGGGATTAAAAGTTGTTCTAATGTGTGGCTAGCAATGAAACAAGCCCCTGTCCAACAATCCACCACGCATTACCCCCAACACCCAGCCTCCCAATGAGCACGAGGCCACACCCACTCATCCCCCACCTGACCTGATCTCTGACACCCAACCCACTCTCTCTTCGCACCCACTTACCTGCCAGCTGTAGTCGCCACCCACTTATATGTCAATCCCTACCCTTAGGAAAATTCCTACAACCTCACTTCCACCTGCCACACTAGGCCCTCACCCCTCTAACTGTCACCCTCAGTCCTCACCTACCCACATGCCACTCCAACTGCTTACATATTTTGCAAAGTCACCTTCTCTCTGTAGGTGTTGAAGTGGCTTTAGGAGGTTTAAACTATGGTGACTGACTGGAAAACAGCCACTACTGCCATAAAAAGGGGACATGGCTTCTACGAAGATTCACTTTGATGCCACCCGTGTGGTTTCCTAGATTGCACGTTTTAAGATGGGTCCTTCAGCGGACTTTGAGCCCAGGAAATCGTACATAGGTAAGAAGTTAACTTCTGACTGATCTGAGCCAGATCCAATAGAGTTCACTAAATTCAATCTTATGCAATTGATTGCAATGAGCATGTGTAATTTGTCTACTGAGGCATTCCCGGACTTCTGCTTCTATGTACTTTAATGTATGATGTGACTCTCAGATTATGTCATCGGGCATTCCTTCAGTTCCACACTAGGATGGCTGATGATGCAATGCATGGAGACATTCTTTGTCAGCTTACCAATTCACTTTAGCTCTCAGTTGGCAGCAAAGCGTTCAAATGAATTGAATATCTAAATCAACTTCAGCCAATATGCTCCTGTTTATTAAACAAAAAAAGACAAAGAACTGTTAATGCTGGAAATCTGAAACAAAAGCAGAAATTGCTGGGAAAGGTCAAAAGAACTGGCAGTATCTGTGGAGACAAAACAGAGTTAATGTTACAAGTCATTTGCAACATTCTGAAGAAGGGTCACTGGACCCAAAATGTTAACTCTTCTTTGTCTCCACTGATGCTGCTAGACCTACTGAATTTTTCTAGCAATTTCTGCTTTTGCCCCCTTTTTATTAACTGCCATCCTCTTTCCATTACAAAGTCTGTTCACTTCTTAACATTGCTGCTCCAGGTCTGCCTCAGCCTGTTTTCTCCATACTTAATTGTTCCAACGTTTTCTTGGACTGGCCTTCCTACCACCATAAACATGAGCTCAGGCAAAAATCTGCTGCACAGTTATCTTGTAATCATTTGAGCAGAATAACTAATGTAAAAACTTACATGAACATCACACATATTAAACCCAGTCAATCTGATCCCAGATACCCAAACAAGAAATGCTATATCGCAAGTGATTATTATAAAGGGAACTGGACTGCTGTGGTATCTAGGAACTAGGGTGATTCACATTAAATGCCCCTGGGCAGAATTATAGAAGATGAACACAATTGTTTAGACCTCAATGCCAAATCATTTCAGATTTCAAAGGTTATTACCTTTCATCTTTAATTAGACTTTGAACCAGAGAAAGATTGCAGCCCCAGAAGACAGTGACAGAAGCTATTTAAATTAAGAAATTGAGGTAGGACAGAGGAGATGAGCTTCTTGTGTTCCAATATACTGTGTATTAAAGGGAAGAAAAGTTCTACTTAAAATGGAAGGCTTATTTCCCACTAAATATGACCTTGTGGCCGGTATGTCTGAGAAGCTAAATTCAGAGCAGCTGTTGATTGATGGAATCTCTGGTGTCCTTGTTCGTCAATGTCAGTTGCACAGTATCTCTTGACTACAAATGAAGGTTGAGGTAATGAGCACTGCAGTCAGTCTCACATACGGACATATATATATGCTTTATAAAAATTGGTGCTTAAAAGGGCAGCAGATGGCTTTATTTCTTCAAGTTAAAATATTTCTTGTTTTGTTTTGTTCCACAGATTGGAAGTAACATTAACCTCACGCGATAAGCCCAGAGAATAGAGTGGAAAGCAACAACAACTTATAGTTATATACCACCTTTGCCATGATAAAACAACCCAAGGTGCTTCAGAGCAATATGATAAGCAAAATTAGTCATCGACACAGATAGGGCGATGTTAGGACAGAGCTTGGTCAAGGATGGAGATTCTAAGGAACGTAATAAAGGAGGTAAGAGAGTCAGAGAGGCACAGAGGTTTGGGAAGGGAATCCAAAGTGTAAGGTCTAGGCAGTGGAAGCATAACCATCATTGGTGGAATGATTTAAATGGGGGAGAGATCAAGACACTTAGAGGAGTGCAGACATCTTGGACAATTTTTTTTTATATTCATTCACACGATGAGGGCACCACTGGCTAGGCCAATATTTATTGGCCATCCCACAGGGTAGTTAAAAGTCAAACACGTTGCTGCGGGTCTTGAGATCAGATTAGGATGGCAGTTTCCTTCCCTAAAGGACATTTGTGAACCAAATGGGTCTTTTGACAATTGACAAGCATTTCATGGTCATCATTAGACTTTTAATTCCAGACTTTTTAAAATTGAATTCAAATTGGACCATTTGCTTTGGCAAGATTCAAACCCAGGTCTCTGGAACGTTAGAGGTAGTGGGAAATGCCGATGCTGGAGAATCTGAGATGACAAGGTGTAGAGCAGGATGAACACAGCTGGCCAAGCAGCATCAGAGGAGCAGGAAAGCTGACGTTTCAGGTCTAGACCTTTCTGTAGGAGGGTCGAGACCCGAAACATCAGCTTTCCTGCTCCTCTGATGCTGCTT
>JAHRHZ010000026.1:32678936-32692288 GCA_024137785.1 Ginglymostoma cirratum
CCCTTCATCAGAAAAATGATGAAGGGTTTAGGCCCGAAACGTCAAGTTTTCCTGTTCCTATGATGCTGCTTGACCTGCTGTGTTCATCCAGCCCCATGCTTGTTATCTTGGATTCTCCAGCATCTGCAGTACCTTTTATCTCAGACGCTGGGAAGTTGTTTCCATTCGGTGAGGAGACTAGGACCTGTGGCCACAGCCTTAGAATTAGAGGGGGTCAATTTAGAACCGAAATGAGGAGACATTTCTTCAACCAGAGAGTGGTGGGCCTGTGGAATTCATTGGAGCCTGTGGAGCACAGTGGAGGCCGGGATGTTAAATGTCTTCAAGGCAGAGATCGATAAATTCTTGATCTCGCAAGGAATCAAGGGCTACGGGGAGAGTCCGAGTAAGTGGAGTTGAAATGCCCATCAGCCATGATTAAATGGCGGAGTGGACTCGATGGGCCGAATGGCCTTACTTCCACTCCTATGTCTTATGGTCTTACGGTCTTAAGGGTGCACAAGTGAATTGCAGACTGTTATTAGGCACAGTTTGTTGAGGGTCAAACGTACTATATATGGTAGTTAATGAGTCAACAACTGCTACACTAGTGATACATTTAATTTTGCAAAACAGAATTTGATGTAATAACTGGTTACCATGATGTAGTCATTTCTTTGAAAATGGAAAAGATTAGTTCCAATCTTGCACCATCGCTCAGAAGGGATTTTACATGGAATGTGAGATTCTCTCAATTGTTGAAGTTGATAGAGTTGACGTGGTTTACATTACTTGATCAGTTGATCCATGTCCTCATTGATACTGGGCCAATAGATGATTCTCATGCCGATTTTTTTTGTTTTGTGCCCGTGAAACTGATAGGTGTATTGTCAAGCAAGTCTTGTCAAAGAACTTGTGAAACAATCATTCATTTGGCTTTGAAAATTACATTCCTAAAGCTGTTGCGTTCATCTCCTCCAGACCAGTAAGAATGTGCTAATTCAGGGGCTTCATGAATGATTTTGGTCCATCCAACAATGATGATCTTCTTGAGCTACTGTAGCTGGACATCATCTGTTTGCTGAATCTGTTCTGCTTAGCTGTGACTAACATGAATGCGATCAACGTCGTGGTCTGGAATCTTTGGTGTTACCAAAGATGGTCTTTTTTATCGCTTAGATCATGTTTAAAGTATAGGCTGTACATACTGATAGTCCAATAATAGAAGGTCCAGTAGTATCAATGATATAAAAGGCTTCAGATGCTCATCCCAATTAACTCCATTGACATTGAAGATAGATGATGCTAAGGCAAGTGTTGTCATAGAGTTATAGAGGTTCACAGAATGGAAACAGGCCCTTTGGCCCAACTTGTCCATGTCACCCAGTTTTCACAATTAAACTAATCCCATTTGCCTGCATTTGGTCCCTATCCCTCCATACCTACCCCATCTATGTACCTGTCCAAATGTTTCTTAAATGACAAAATTGTACTCGCCTCCACCACTAACTCTGGCAGCCCATTCCAGACACTGACCACCCGCTGAGTGAAAAAAATTGCCCCCCCGAACCCTTATGTATCTCTCACCTCTCAATTTAAACCTATGCCCTCTAGTTTTAGCCTCCCCTACCATGGGGAAAAGCTGTTGGCTATCCACCTTATCTGTGCCTCTCATGATTTTATAGACCTCTATAAGGTCACACCTCAGTCTCCTGCAGTCCAGGGAAAAACGTTCCAGACTATCCAACCTTTCCTTGTAACTCAAGCTTTCTAGTCCAGGTACCGTCCTAGTAATTTTTTTCTGCATTCTTTCTCGTTTAGCGACCTCCTTTCTACTGTCAGGTGATGATAACTGTGTACAATACTCCAAATGTGGTTTTACCAATATCTTGTAGAGCTGCAACAAGACATCCCAAATCCTATACTCAGTTCTCTGACTGATGAAAGCAAGCTCCTATTGTAAGCACTTAGCTTCCTGCATGCAGATTTCTTTATTCATTCAGAGGATGAGGGTATCACTGGCTAAGTAGCATTTATTGCCCATCCCTTATTGTCCAGAGGGCAATTAGGAGACCAACCACATTGTTGTGGGTCTGGAGCCACTTATAAGCCAGACCAGGTAAGGGTGGCAGTTTCCTTCCCGAAAAGGACTTCAGTGAACCAGATTTTTTTTTCCGACAATTGACAATGGATTCACAGTCATCATCAGATTCAAATTCCACCATCTGCCATGGCAGGATTCAAACCCAGATCCCTGGAATGTTATCTGGGTCTCTGGATGAACAGTCCAGCGATCATACCACTAAGAACCACATTGTTCCAGTTTCCCGAATACAACAATTGTAAGATGCATAGAGGTATGATATTTACACTGGCATCAGGGTCAATCTTGGCATATTGCATATATTGTCCATTCCTTCGGGAGAACATCACTTAGTTAGAGATAAAGCTTCAGCTATTTTTATGGTGTCAATGTGGTGTGTCAAATTGACCATATGTACTGTGACTGGAGTCTTTAAGCTGCAATGATCTGGTTACCTCTTGGAAGTTGTTGACAGGCTAGCATGACAACGGATGGAACTTTAAAAACATGTCTGTCATTGTTCCTTGGTTGATTCTTCACATGCTGTTGTGGAGCATTGTGCTGTAATTTGTTTTTTTCTGGCTGAATGAATTTCTTACACAGTTTAGCTCAATGTTATGTTATAGGGCATAGCTTGCACATGTCTTCAAATGCTGTAGATAAGGCAATCACATTTTGTACAAGATTGTCCTTGCAAATCAACGAATATATGGTCCCAGCAGAATGATTTCTTGACCCCAAAAGCAGGGAACATCCAATATGGCTGGAAACCACGTTCTGCTGTAGGATGGTGGCTAACAAACACTTGTCTTCCATCAATCTTTACCAATTGCTACCATGGTGGGGTGGGAGGGAAGTCCATTGTGATGGCAGCCAGCAATGTCTGACGCCATTAGAATGTATTTCAAATTCAATAACAAATCTGCTTGTAGTCCTTGGAAGGCCTGACAATTTCTTATGGCACACTGTCTTATATAAAGCATTGTTATTGTTCACAGGATCAGCCAATCCTCTAGTCACAGATTTAATATCCGCCATCTAGGCTTTTCACATACATTGCTTCTGGCTGCAATATTTGATGTGTGTATTCAGCATATTGGATTTGTGTGATGCAAAATGGTTTTAGATATAAATCTTTTTGGGTCTGGTTAATGATGATTTCAAATTTTTGCTGTTAAAAATGCTGATGTTTACAAAAATTTCATCCCTCAATGATCCTGATTTATTTTCAAAATTGAGTAATATATCTACATCTGAAATCATGAAAGGATTTAGCAACAAATTACTTTTGACAATTATTACTGAGCTTCAACAAAAGCCATTAGTCTCCTTTAGTTTGGATGGGTGCTGTTACTGGCATCATCGCTTATAACAGAACACATGGTGCTCTGCAAGTGATTTTCTCTCAACATCATACCACAGATGGCTCAACAAGTTACAGAAACAAATTTCATTTACTGATTCTCAGAAATGTACTTGACCTCACTCCCTTCTATTACAAAGAAAGCAAGACTTGAAAAAAGATTGCATTTAGTCTTGTCTCCATGTCTTCTTAAGCAGAAGGAAGAGGTCAAACTCCACCCATAAATTAATAAGATCACTTCAAAATCTCCTGTGAAAATGCAACTCCTATTTCAGCTGTAGAATATTCCTTACAGTGTAATCAAGAATCGAAAGGCGATGAGAAACAAGCTACCCATTCTCTACAGATTGTTGAAACTCACATTAGAGTAGGGATTTAGAAGGAGTTAGTGTAGGCATGCTTCCACCAAAGACATTGACGTCCTTCATTGCATTGGGCTCAACAGCACAGATATTGTTCTTGAGCAATTTTCACATCTGACCACTGTGTTTATCTGATGCTGCCTGCACTATTGCTCACTATTGCATTGATTTGCTTCCAACATTCTCTTTTAGGGTACAGGTTTACAGGATCGACTTTCTCTGGTGTGTGTAAAGGAAAACCACTTGTTAGTCTAATGAGCAAAGGCTCTTGTCTTCCACAAGGTATACTTTATTTCATATTATCAACTCTGCACAAATTACTCTAATGTCATGGACATTGTTATAGAGGTCTTGAGGATGACTTGGACGGTAAAACTTATTCCTTTGAGATTCTAAGTTGTTCTCTCCCAAGCCCATATGACATTGTTACAGTGAGCAGTGCTTGAGGCTCTCCTCATAATAACCCTTTCATACACTTACACTTTGATACAATAGAGATCACAATCCAGAAAATCCACCTTATGTGGTCAGGCCGTTTCTCCCACATAAATGGCTACAATATGCCGAAACTGATCTTTTTATGGGCAACTGTTTTAGGGCAAACAACATGAAGATAGTCACTCCTAACAATATAAGACAACCCAAAAGACAGCCATATAAACCTCTCCATTGCAGGCCACCTCTTTTATGAAAGGACTTTCTCTAACCAGTCCATGTGGAGACATGTGCTGAAACTCGTTTCAGATTGATTTAATGATGAACTATTACAAACGTTCAATGTTTGATGTGCCCAGAGGAAACCAGAGATTGAACAATTGTCGAAGATCCCCAAGCACCAACAATAATAATGTAAACTGCCAGTCCAGTGGATGCCCATACCGATCCCATAAACCATTCTTCAGTCACGAGAGGACCCAAAGAGGGTAGCGAATCCATGATCAGCTTGGTGTTACTCAAACTGTAGAAGACTGCCAAAGTGAAATACGGAATTGGGTAGGTTGGTTTATTCCATGCTGTGAATCCTGGATGAAGATCATTGGATGCATTTAGAAATAATACTTTGTTGGGACAAAGTAGGTGGGTTTTTGCCTTACACTCATCTCCTGATTTGAGAGCCAAGACTGGCACGATCTCAGTGCTACATGACGTGGACACTTCCACTCCTGCACCAAGAGACCTCAACAATCAACAGAAATGAATCCTTCAGGCTTATCTACATATTTGTGCTAGCACTAGTCACATTTGCTGGGGAACACTCGACAGGGAACAAAGACAATTTAGGCTACCTGCTGTATCTGACTCCAGTAAAAGGGTTTTTGAAGAAATCATCAATAGTTTTTTGTTGGTGGTCTGCTATGCTTATTGGTAACTACTCATTAAATAGTCCATCAAAAGGGACACCCAAAAAATAATCCCAGTGCTTAAATTGGTATCCTTTATATCTATTATCACCCTCATTTCAGGACACAATGTATACTTTTACTCCACCCCTGGTGTGTGTGCTTGGTGTGTTCACTTCCTACTTGGTCTTGTATTAATTATTTTAATTGCTTGACTAGCTTAAGTAGCTAAAGGGAAATTGTGCATTGCTTATATACAAGCAAAAACAGCAGTTTTCGTAATGCCTTCAAAATAACAAACCAGCCCAGACATTTCTGTTTGTTCATACTTCATAAAATAAATATGCCCGTTGTGTAAAACACTCAATTGTTTATAGTGGCCTGGATGCCATCTTATGAGACCTTAATTTGAGTCTATAATCGAAAAGTAGTTACCATTGCATAAAGACAAAATACTGGAAATCTGAGGCAATCACAGAGAATGCGGGAGAAATGCAACAAGACTGGCAGCATCTGTGGAGTGAGAAACAGAGTTACTGGTTCAAGTCTGATATGACTCTTCTTCAGAACTGTTAGTTGCACATATTCTAGGCACCTTAGTGAAAACGTACCCAGATCTCAAAGGGCTGGATAGCATAGCTGAAGGTTTGGGGAATCAGTTACTAGTGGGACAAAAAATGTGAGAGAAAAATTATCTTAAGTAAATAGTTTGGAAAAGAATTGAAGAATGTACACAGTCTTTGATCTTAATTCTGGCAGTACAAATTGAAAGGCACTCTGTTTTGTGCATTACAATTCTATTATGTTACATTAAACATTCAGAATCCTATAACAGTCAGTACATGTAAAGAATACTTACTGACTGTAAAACACACTGGAGTCCAGAGATCATAAAATGCATTATGCAAATATAAGTCTTTCTTTCTACTTTTTCAGTAACTGCATTTTTTTCTGAAACTAAAATTCATAAAAGTGTTTGCTGCACCCATAGGATATGAAGAGACATCATATGCTTTTTTAAAAGCAATATTTTCTTTTCTAACTTTTAACATAAAATTTGCTAGACCAACAGGGATCATAGTAGAGCTAACATATTCTTCCTGGAATTTCACTCCCCAGCATTGCATTGATCTTGAAGTCCACTAACATCACAAAGCTAACAGATGAGATGTCCCCCACCCACAAACAGTTCTGAAGAAAGGGGGGATATTTACAAATGAGCTATGGTCCTGGATACAGAAATAGGAACCATTCGTTATGTAGTAGCTCACTCAGAGATAGTAAGAACTGCAGATGCTGGAGTCAGAGATAACACAGCGTGGAGCTGGAGGAACACAGCAGGCCAGGCAGCATCAGAGGAGCAGGAAAGTTGACGCTTCAGGTCGGGATCCTTCTTCAGTTACATAGTAACTAACTTGTTCAGTTGAAACTGATTCATCCAGGAGCACTGACACAAACTCTTTGTCTTTACAAAAAAAAAGTTTAATTGTACATCTAAAAACCCTTGTTTCAGTTTGTAAATAAAGTCACCATAATCTTACAGACCATAGGGCTGTTCTCTCATTAGAGCTGATGGTGATTTAACCTGAGGGTCACAATGTCTCAAGCAAGGGAGAAGGTTGAGAAGGATTATCCCTCATGGTAACCTTGGTGCTGTTCTGCACCACAAATTAGCTGGTCTAACCAACTGAGCTAAACTCACTCCCAAACTGCAGCCTGATAAGTACTAGTCTGCTGTTAAAATGGAGTCAGTCTACCAAGCATCTAACTGGTGACATCTCAACCAGACTCCAGAATGAGAGGTCATAGCTTTAGGGTAAGGGATAGTAGAGGGGTAGATGAGGAGAGATTACTTCTCTCAAAGGATCATGAATCTGTAGAATTGAGAAAATTTAAGGAAGGGATAGAAAGAGTTTTAATTTGTAATGAGTTGAAATGTTATGGAGAGGAGACAGGAAAGTGAAGTTGAGGCCAAAGTGAGATCAGCCATGATCGTAAAAATAATGGAGGAGCAGGCTTGTGGGGCTGCATTGCCTACTCCTGCTTTGAATTCTTATGTTCTTAGGTAAACCTGCCTCTAGTCACAGTCTCCTTTGAAACCTGAAGTTATTTTATATTTACTGAAAATAAACCGACACCATATTGCTGTGCTTTCATCAGCTTTATAAGGAATTTTTCAATTTTAAACAACTGCACCCACCTGAATCCAAGCTCCGAAGAAAAGGGATCATCCCTAGACTCTGTCTTTCTGGACACGGATAAAGATAACACAAATTAACGCTTGTATCATTGATTTTTAAGTTGTAATTGAAACTTCTTTCTTTGCTACTCTTTATATCTGCCTTTTATATTTGTGCATGTGTATGTGAAAACAACAAATGCTGGAGAATGACCATGGGTCAGACAGCATCCATAGAGGGGGAGCAAGCTAACATCCCAAGTCTAGACTTCATCAAGGCTGAAGTGTGCACGTGTATGTGTTTGGCAACTAATTCCCTTGGTTTGACTGCATCAATAAATCATACCTTTTTTAACCTAAGGAGTTTGTTACATTCTATTAATTCTGTAATTTGGACTTCACAAACAGAGAAAGCATGCCACAGTCTATTTAAAAAGAGGTGGGGGAAGTTTGAAAAAAAAGTTAAAAGGTCTTTGCCAATGATTAGAAGAGGAGAAAAACAAAGGACTCAATAATGTGCTTGAAAGATTCAAAACATCGACACTAAGTCTTACATTTACACAACTCTATGTTGACATAATACTGAAAATAGGCATTATCTGGGTTAAGTAGGCATCTGGCAAATTCAACCTATTTGAAATTCATAGAACTAAAATATTGAATGGATACAAACCTTCCTGTTTGGATTCTGAATATTTGCTTGTGCATCAAAAATAAATTACTGGCAAATGATATCATAAATTGAAATAATATGGAAAAGTGTAAGGGTAGTTTGCTGCTAAATAGGCTAAAACCAATTCATTAACTGAGTAAACACATTTGAGCAGGTTAATGTTTCAGCATAAAATAACCAATTATAGCCTGGCTGTGAAAGACTTTTACAAAAGCCATTGCAGTCATACACAATATAAGGAATGTTAAAGCATTAAACATGAGACATTATAAAACAAGAATGGATTCTCATTCAAACTTATATCAGAAAGGCACCAGGCAGTATATTAATTCACATTTACAGATAACACCTTCAGGGAGTGAAATCCTGAAACATTTTGAGAAAGATTTCTCAGTTGAAATTGTTGAATTTAGTGATTTTTCTAGCATATGGTGCATCCACCTAACAGTACAATCATTTCCATTTGAAACAAAGTAAAAATGAATATATTGGTCCAGATTTCGTTGAAAAATAATGTCAAGCAAATAACGTGACCCAGTGGAAATTATAATGAAATGAGTGACTCCCATGAAAAAAACTAACAAACCAGAGTTCAATTTTGATAATTTTCACTTTAATAATCGAAGTAAAATCGACGTAAAATGAACATAAATTAAAACAAATCACTGTCAATATCATTTATAAAGTAAAGATTAAGTTGTGGTTAAAACAAAGATGGATCTCACAGATAATGTTGTAGCAGAGATAATAGGTACTGCAGATGCCGGAGAATCCGAGACAACAAGGTGTGGACTGGATGAACACAGCAGGCCAAGGATCTCACAGATTGTTGGGAGTTTATGTAGCACATAGAGCACCAATTTCAGCCACAAAGCCCTTTACACCTCTCACATTCCTCAGGTAATACTCTAGTTGCTTCCAGTCACAGATTTAGTCACTGGTGGCAATTGCACTTCATCCTGAGAAGTCTGGACTCAAAGTTTATTGTTCTCAGGGGACACAGAGTCAGTAAATTTTTTTACTCCGTTCAGTGATTCAACCTATTGGAACATACAAGAAATGGAACAACATAGATTTGTACCATTTTGAGCTCCTTGTCATCAACAGCCTGCAGGTTGCTGTATCCACTAGACAGCTGTTAGTTGGGCATTAATCAGCAATATGGGACAAAGTTTGTATTTCTCATTGCATCAGCTGAGGCTCGGTTTGCACCATCCTTGCCTTGGAATCATAAAGTTATGGGCTGGATTTCCACACACATGCACAAAATCTTGGCTAATATTGTAATGTATTTCTGAGAGATTGCTGCAATATTGTGGGTGTTGCGTCTTAATTGAAATGGCGGAGCAAATAGTTTGGGCCAGAAACAGAGATTCTTTCCAAGTTTGGAAGATCTGGACCATTGAAATTGTGACCTTAATCATGCACAAAGCCTGATAGGGCAGTATCATGATTTGGTTCTGCCCGTAGTGGAAATTTATTGCATGGAATTACATTCTGTTATGATTTTATAGAATGACTGAGGAAACTGGAAGGGCTGAATGGCCTACTGCTCATAAGTCCGATGTTTCTATGTTACTACATTGGAGGGGGTTAGTTTGCGAAGCAGTGTGATGCCGACAGCATAGGTTCAAACCCCACACTGGCTGAGGTTACCAAGAGGGACTCTCCTTCTCAACCTTTCCCCTTATCTGAGGTGTGGTGGCCCTCAGGTTAAATCACCATCAGTCACCTCTCTGTATTATCAGAGCAGCCCTATGGTCTGGCAAGACTACGGTGACTTAACTACATTGGAGTTGAGCACAAATTTTCCTCAATTGTTCTATCTGAGGCGCTAGTCCTCCCTGATCATCTAACCCTTTCACAAAAACCTCTTACTCCTTCCTTGTTCATGTCCTTATTTAACTTCTCCCTAAACATATGAGTTGTTCCCTTTAACTTATGGTTGAATGCCTCCATTTTATGAACACAGAGGTAGGAGGGAAAGACTGATGTCAGACATCTAAGTAGCAAACCCACAGCAATTGCTGATGGAGATTGATCTCCGTCTGCCGGATTATTGCACAGATTGTTCAGTTATGTGGCAATTGCACTCCTTGCAAATGGCCAGGTCTCAAAGTCCAATGGGAGCAGTCCTCAGTTGTGTCCAGGGAGTCACCCATCAGTCAGGGGGTCCTGGCATGGAAAGTCAAGAGCAGTGTCCAAATGGGATCCATTTTTAAATCTTGCAACAACCAAGAGACTGGGTGAATAAAAAAAAGAGGAGGCAGTTCATCCATCCTGACCCAGGATATCCTTTGAGGTATCCTTTCTAGAATTGGAACTAATTGGGGAACGTCATCCAGGATCTGGTCATAACAGTGTCCGATGCTTTTTTGTCGGCAGAGAAGACTGTTGTTGAAATTTGCATCACTTATAAACAGGGTGGTTAAGAAGGCATTTAGCACACTTGCCTTCATTGCTCAGGCCGTTGAGCACAGGAGTGGGATGTCATGTTGAGGTTGTACAGGCTTTGGTGAGCTCGCTTCTGGAGCACAGTGTGCAGTTCTGGTTGCCCTGCCATTGGAAGGATATTATTAAACTGGAGCAGATTCAGAAAAGATTTGAATTAAATTGAATTAGGTTTATTGTTACATGTGCTCACATGAGTGAAGTGAAAAGTTTACAAATCGCCACTTACGTCTCCATTCCCGGCAATATCCTGGCAAATCCGTCTAAAATGGCACCATAAGTTATAAAAATAGGCTTGGATTGGCTGGGACTTTTTTGACTGGAGTACAGGAGGTTATAGAGGTTTATAAAAGCATAAGGGCATAGATATGGTAAATAGCAAAGGTCGGAGAGTTCAAAACTAGAGGGCATATTTTTAAGGTGAGAGGAGAAAGATTTAGAAAAAGACATAACGGGCAACTTTTTTTATGCAGGGAGTGGTTCATGTGTGGAATGAATTGCCAAAGAAAGTGATGGATGCAGACACAGTTACAATGTTTAAAAGACATTTGGATAAGTACATGAATTGGAAAGGTTTGGAGAGATATGGGCCAGGAGCAGGCAGGTGGGACTAGTTTAGTTTAGGAACGTAGTCGGCATGGACTGGTTGGACCGAAGGTTTGTTTCCATGACTCCATAATTATATGAAAGCACTTTAAAAGTTCATCATGGGAATAATGGATTGATACTCAGTTGAGGTCAAGTATAAATATACCAGCCTATTATCGCAGGATCTCAGAGTGATGCAGCTGGGCTAAGAAGAATTTTTCATCTCAGTCATCATATGCACTATTTGAGGAATGGGCCCGGTGGGAGATAAAAACTCATTGTATTTAGGACAGGGTGGAATGGGTAGTGTGCCGTGGAGAAATACTTTACAAAGAAATAAGAGCGAGCATCATGGAGAGCCACAGGTTTGTAAACAGTGCACATCACTGAAAATAAAATCCATTTTCAACCAAGCTCATTCCTCATTTTAATAAGCACTCATAAGAAGAATAAGATAAACTAAACCGTAAAAAAGACATTAAAGTGAGCGTCAGTAGAGCCACCTACTGCCAATAAATAAAGACTACCCAGGGTACAATTTGGTTTACTAGAGAGAGCTTTTAAATTGACAACAATTACTGCGTCCTGGGGAAATAATGCTGTGGATAAATATTCTTTCTTGAACATCAGAGTGGAGCCTTACTGTGCACAATCGCAATGTAATGTCCCCTCACAGCCCAACCAGATAAATTATCGACAGAAACGGGGCATCAAGTGCGTAAGTAGAACAGGACGACTGATGCTAAATGCTGGCCTTAATTACTGATTGTGTTGGAGAGGAAGATTTCTGAGTAATCACTCACTCCTCTTAAATGCTACCACTCTCCACAGACACTGTCCATATGTCACTCTCCATCTGGCTAGCTATTATACATGGAATTACTAATCAAAATAACATCACAAACAAATAAAATATACGGTAAGAGAGCAGTCGGAGCCATACTGTAATTAAGATTTGCTTCTAATTTACAATTCTCTTCTAGGATCTAGGCAGATTTTTTGCTGGCATACAGCAAAAAAAGAGAGCTGTGGTATCTCAGATAATCAGTGATCTGTGATGTTGGTTCACTTGATAAATTTAAAAAATAAATTGTGTGTCTCTATTCCTTTCACTGACCTCATCCTCTGCTCGTATTCCATCCTTTAATCTTTCAATTATCTAAAAGTATAAGTACGTAAGGAGCTGGAAACAGTGGCAGGCCCTTTCACCCTTCAAAACTGTTCCAGCATTCAATAAAACCTTAACGTATCAACCTCAACTCCACTCAATGTGGAGGTGCTAACATACTGGTGATATCTGTGGTCTAGTTACACAAATACCTGGACTAATGTTTCAGAAGCATAGATTCAAATCCCATCGTGGCATCTGAGGGAATTCAAATTTATTAATATATCTGCAATATAAGTTACTACCAATAATTATGACTATAGAACTATCAGATTGTCATAAAATACCCAGTTGGATCAATAGTCTTCCATACTTATTTGGAGTGGCACACTGTATTTGAAACACCAGTGCCAATATCACCAATGTAAAAGTGAAACATAAGATCTTTACTTTCATGAGCAATACCTCTCATAATAAAAGACAGCATTCTAGTAATCTTCTTAATTACTTGTCGTACCTGCATACGAACATTTTGGGCCAGTGTAGCTTGCAATTGCCCCCACTATCACTGACCACAACTTCTTGTCAGTGAAGTAACTTCATGAAGGCTGGTATCCCATCACTAAGCCACCCTTTATTTACACGTCCACAGTACAAGGCCCTGACCCTGCTAGCACAGAGCCAGGTTTCACCCTTCAAAACTATTCCAGCATTCAATAAAACCTTAACGTATCACTTGACTGATCTTGTTCCAATCACTGTAGTCAGGATCCTTAATATCTCTCAGGAAATCTATTGAATAGTTTTCTTTGCAGCCTTTCTCATGGATATTAACAGAAGTTATTATTTGTCTTCTTAATTTGAAAGCATTCCTGGACTTAAAATTTCCTCAAAATGACCCGTCCCACAGAGGTGACATTTTGCTCCCCCTGCTGGACATTCTTTGATACAATCTGCTTCTTTTGCACCACAACATCGGCAACCCCGAACGGTTGATGTACTGTTTGCCAATCTTTGAGGAGTTTGCGAAGGTTTTTTCACATGCCTTCTGAAGGGAGGATCATCGATGTTTGGGCTGACTGGAGAGACCCATCTCAAACATTGTCGTTGAGATAACAAGCATGGGGCTGGATGAACACAGCAGGTCAGGCAGCATCATAGGAGCAGGAAAACTTGACGTTTCGGGCCTAAACCCTTCATCAGAAATGCCATTTCTGATGAAGGGT